>PVJH01025424.1:0-13250 GCA_004026705.1 Nesogale talazaci
TGTACGTTCGTGGAAGAGGGCTGAGGTCGTTGGGGAGGGAGCTGCTGTGTACTGCTTGCTTGTTCCCCCATGTCCCCTCCAAGGGCACAAGGCTCCGTCGAGGGGCTGCTGCTCCGAGCAGACTTGCAGACACAACTTCTTCCCTGGAGTCTGGGCTACAGGCTGGGAAGAGCCTTTCCTGCACGTCCGTCCCTCGGTGGTTATTCAAATCTGCGGTTTGGGAGGGGAACAACGGAAGACCGAAAATAGCAATAGACATTTGAAACAAAGAGAAGGAGCGAGGGGACACAAGAGCTTTTCTGAAGCTTCCTCGGAAGTGTGCCTTTATTTGTGACTTGAGATGCGAGGCGGCTTGCTCAGTCTGCCAGGGGGACTGGCTGGCTGGGCGGAGCTTCGGCCGTGGCCCCAGCCACAGACCGCCCCTGGGCACGAAGGGCAGGGCAGGTGGGGACCGCACCTACTGGGTGGGGCGGTGGGGCGCGCAGGGAGCCTCGCCCTGGCGGGTTCTGGGGCAGAGACCCCCCACCTCCTAGGTCTGTGTCTGCGACCCTGGGGCCTTCCTGGCCACTGTCAACTCCCGGAAGCAGCAGCCGAAGGCCACCGCCCTGCACCGTGGCCGTGCAGACTTGGCATCTCCTAGAACTCTGCGCAGACCGCCCAGGCCCAGCTGGCTGGCAGGTTCCCAAGTCCTGTTTCAGTGACCTGAGGGCAGCATTCCTGGTCTCTTGGGCCCCTTCATGTCTGACCCAATTCTTGCTTCCTCATTAGGCCACGAGCTGGCACAGAGGCGGCACACCCACATAGCTGTGCTGTTAGTCAGGCTTCTGCTCCAGGGGGTGGGGAGAGCGGTTTCTGGGTGCTCACCTGGGCACCTCGGCCTAAGCAATGACTGCCCCGGGGAATCCAGGTCGTTTTCTGTACTAGCCCCAACCTCAAACCTGGCCGGAGAGGGGCTTTCTCTTGGGACTCTGTAAAGACCATGCATGACAGCACACAAATGAGACTCCAGAATGGTGGGCTGCCACGAAGGAATGAGAAGTCTAACAGACGGATGTAAGCAAACGTGTCCACGCGAGTGACGGCGAAGAGAATGAATCGCTGCTTACTCTGCCCTTGGGGACAGCCAAGAAGATGCTCTGGGTCTCGGATCAGTCGGCCCTCTCCTCTGATGGTGTTCGCATGGGTGGTTTCTGATGCTGGGGTGCACGCTTGACTCTCGGGCCGGAAACGGCTTCCTTTCTTCCAATGGGGTTTTAGACTAAGAGTGGTGAGGTCTCCGTTTCTCCATCCACAGTTGCCCGCAATTCCCTTGTTTGATTTTTGATGTTCAGCGAGTATATCTGGCCCTGTGCGGTCTGTTTAAGACACCACCAGGTACAGTCTTTGGGGCACAGAGCCCACAGAACATTACAATGAGCTCCCCTAGGCGGCCTCACTTGTTCACAGGGCTTGATGGGAACTTCCCATCTCTCCAGTCTGTGATTTGGCATGTTTTCATACTTGACTTCCCATTGCTGCTTTTTAAAAAAAAAAAAAATTTTATTGGGGGCTTGTACAACTCTTATCATAATCCATACATCCATCCATTGTGTCAAGCACATTTGTACATGTGCTTGACATCATTCTCAAAATATTTTCTGTCTACCTGAGCCCTTGGTACAACTTTCCCCACCCCCTTCCTTATGAACCCTTGACAAATTTGTTTCGTTTGAGGCATCACTGTCCTCTGGTGGGAGTGGGAGGCCCAGCCTTGCTCCTGGAGAGCTGCTGCTGGATTTGAACCGCCAACCCAGTGGGCCGCAGTCCCGCACTCAACCACTATGCCACTGGGGCTCAGCCTCCCTTGACAATTTATAAATTATTATTTTTTCATGTCTTACACTGTCCAATGTCTCCCTTTGCCCACTTTTCTGTTGTCTGTCTTCCAGGAAGGGAGCTATATGTAGCTAGATCCTTGTGATTGATCCCCCTTTCTCCCCGGCCTTCCCCTTCCCTCCTGATATCTGTACCTCAGATGGTCAGTTGGTCCTAAGGGGTTTATCTGTCCTGTATCCCCCTTATTTCCGCTCTGATCTGTACCAGTGTACATCCTCCAGTCTAGCCGGATTTGTGGATCTCATGTTACTTCTGTGTCTAGCATTTTGCCCACTCAGATGGCCCCACTCTGCCTGTGGCACTTGAGTAAAAGCCCTTTTCGAGCCTTGCCCCCTTAGCACCTCTTCAGCCCAGATCTCTGTAGGTGACTCCTGCCAGTTTTATGCCCTTCGAAGAGCAGGACCAGGACGCATCTGAGTGTACTTGCCAGCCTCTCGCTGTGCCCAGGGCTGGTTTTTCCCAGGCTATGCCTCCCTTGGAGCTATGCCACAACAGTGGGTACAGTTGGCAAGGACAGAGGTTGACCCGCAAAGGACTCCCTCTGCAAGGAGTCACTGGCTGCCCTCCACCCCTCCTGCTCTCCTACCAGTAAGTGCCCTTCCCCACTGGTGGCCACTTGTGGCAGCCACCAATCTGGTGTCAATTTGTTGGGGGTAGAGTCTAGCCTGTCAGTCTGGAGGCAGCCAATGAAACCTCCGTGTGGGCATGGACCTCTCTTGAGAATTCTAGGAAATCTGGTACTTCTTGGAAACAGGAGACACTCACTCACTCTCTTGGAGACTCTCTACTGACAAGGCTGACCTCCTGCAAGACATGCCCGAGGAGAAGCCACATGGAACCACCCTAGTGCCCTGAGCCAGACATGCCACATGGATATAACCAGACTTCTGATACCCAAGAAGTCAGAGAGAGACCCCTGCCAGCGCTGAGATGCTCACAACGCCACTGGATCCAAAGACTTTCTACTCACTGGCCTGTGATCCTTCTGCATTTGGCATTATTGCATGTGTCTCATGAGTGTGAAAAGGACTTTATACATTGGTATCGGACATATGGACTAATATCAGACTTATGACCTTGGACTGGGCTGGGTTGGGACATTTTCTTAATGTACAGTTGCTCTTGTATATGAAACTCTTTCTTATACATATATGAGTGTCTACAACTTTGTTTCTACCCGGACTAGCACAGATTTCTATGAGTTGCCCTTGGCAGTGAGTGAGGGAGCGCATCCCCCCTCTGACGACTCAGTTGACAATCCTACAAGAGTCCGTTGGACAGGGGGCAGCAGGCCCCTGCGCAGATTCAGAAGCGCAAGCAGATCAGATACCATGCTTATTTTAGGACCTTCAGTCCAAGGCTTTGTTGATATTAGCTGGCTCACGGGACCCTGGAACCCATAGGGATTCACTCAGGCTCGGTGCTTAACTTTCCAGATGTTAGCCCTATGGGCCCCGTTGGAATTTATTAGAGACCACATGGACTCACTTAACTTTCTCAGGACCTGTGAAATATTAGTTCTGCTTTTATGGAGTTTTCCATGCACCTAGCCCGGTGCTAAAGACCTTACCTAAATTATCTCATAAAAATCACAGAAGGTGCTGCTTTGGCTTGTAAGCAACCCAAACGGACTGGGCTTGTTAAGTAAAAAATAAATGCGGGGAAAGGAAAAGGGACACCTCATGAGGTAGGAGGGAGTGCTGAAGAATTAGAGCTTGGAAGCACAGGTGCCCCTCTTGCCCACTCCTTAGAAAGTAGATTTGGGGGTTACCTGGTGCCTTCTCAGTGGTTCCTGCTCCCTGTTCGCTCTGTCTTCCAGATATCAGTTTCCTAGGAGGGAAAATCGGCCCACCTTGGGTCATGGATCCATCACTAGAACAGTAAGGTTGAAGGCCATGTAGGCTTGAACATGTGGAAACTCATCTTTATACAGCGACTGTTTCAGAGAAAGGGAATCATGTGAAGCCAGTTGGCCACTCAAAGGGGTCTTAGTGTGGGCAAGGAATTGCGACAAGCAAGGGTCCTGGGACCTTTGACGGTGGGCGACTGAAGAGGTCTCGTAAGGGGTCAACGTGGGAAGTATTTGGGGGAAGCAACAAGGGATGCTGCCGTATTCTGAGAGAGATCCCCATGCTGTGGTGGGAAGGACAAGAGAAGGAGGAGGCTCTGTTGGAGAACCAGGAGAGGGCTACCTCCGGGAGAGGCTCACGGCCAATCCTGAGCAGCTCAAACAGATGGGAACACAAGACATGGACACCAACCTTTGGCTCTTCTCTTATTCGCACACTCCTTAGACACAACTGGAAGGCAGAGGGCACGGGAACCTCCCTGAGGTGGTCCGTGGAGGGCAGCTTCTGGGGACAGTGCAAAGTGGAGAAGCGTGAAGAGTGGATAAGACAAACATAACAGAGCAAAGCACTCCCCACTGCCATCAAGTTGTTTGTGACTCTTCATGACCCTACAGGACTGAACAGAACTGCTCCTTGGGGCTTCTGGGGAACAGAGAGAGCTTCATCTTCCTGCCTGGGGCGTGCCAGTGGAGTCCAACCATTGACCTTGAGGTCCGCAGCGTCATGTGTAGATCGCTACACTACCAGGGCTCCTTGGGGGAGTGGAAACAGGAGGACAGATGGGAACCATCAAATACTTCCCAGTATTTGGTGAAAGAAGAAAGCTAAGGCTTGGAACAGTTAGTGACCTGTTCACACGGTTACTTTAGAGAAAAGACTGGGGCTTGGACTTGGTCAGTCAAACCCTTGAGCTTGTGCTTCTAACCAATCTGGTTTATCGCCTCTTGGGTAAAAGCAATGATGTCACAACGCTGGGTTGGTGACACAAAGCTCCAATGAAAAACTTCACCGCTCTGGATTCCCTTGTCACATGACCTCTTAGCTGTACTGGCAAGAGCACATAGTCCAGCCCTGGTTTCTTTTCTAATCCTTGGGGTTCACAGCACCCGGTGGATCAGATTAATAGAGTCAGCTAAGCATAGCAGAGCCCACACTTCTTGCCACCATCCGGGCAAGTCCATCTCAAGAATGGCTTCACTTGAATTTAACCTGCATTTTCATTAAGCCCCTCCTATCTGGGGCCCCTGGAGCGACCATAGGTCTGCATCTCTCACTGATGAGAGCTAAGAGGTCTCTCAGAGACCCGTTCCTCGGACACTAAAGCCCACTGGTACCTCCTATGTTTGATGGGGCACTTTCTTGCCATGATGTGGAGCCCCCTCAGAAGAGCACATTTTTCAGAAGAGCTGTGCTCTTCTGGGGGCAGGGAGCAATGGGTATGGGTGTGTGTGTGTGTGTGTGTGTGTGTGTGTGTGACTGTCATAGAGGATTTCTTCTTGGACAATAAAATATTTTGGTATTCAATAGGAGTGATTTGGGTTGCTCAATTTAGCACTATATTGAATCCACTGAAATGTAAGCTTTAAAAATCTCTTGTTGAAGAGATATACCTCAGTCCTTGACCCCTCAAGAGAAAGAATTCACCCCGAAGTCTGGTTCACGATCCAAGGGAGTTTTATGAAAGGTAAAAGAAGTTTCAAGTTTACACAGGCGCCTCAGGGCACTTCACACCGGCACACGGAGTCCTGAGGTCAGAGGAGAGGCTGCACACCTTAGTGGAGGAGCAGCTTGAGAAGCAGAAAGGCGCTGCAAGGCTCTGGATTCTGGCTCTGCAGAGCCTCTGTTGGGAGGCGTGGTCAACGATCCTGGTCGACCCCATTGGCTGAATTGAATTCACGTGGCCCAGATGGGCCAATCCAGGTGTCACGCCCATCTAGATTGTACCACCCCTTCCTGGCCTGAAGCTCTAACCTCTGAGCATGTGCAATGGATGCCCCAGTCCCCCATGCTAGCTACCTAACACTCTGTAAATAATACCTCGATTTTGAAGAAAGATTAAAAAGTTGAATGCACATTTTATTTGTCCCCAGTAGAAATGAAAGCGAACAGAGAGGGTCCAGAATGTGGGCCTGGAACAGCTGGCAGCTGCTAATTTCCCAAATAGCGAGAGATGGGGGTTTCAGAGACTTTGAATGCCGAGAGCCCAAGAAAACGTTTCTGTTTGATTGAAGTCAAGTTCCTGCTAGCCGCAAGGTAAGCACTGTCACTTTGCAAAAGAGAATGTCAAGGCCAGAAGGCAAAGGAATGGAGGACATTTGAGAACAATGCCTCCACCAAGGGCACATCGAAAGTGGATACTGGCAAAGGGCGCCCACTGAGCAAAGAGAGCAAGAACTCCGAGAAACCACAAGCCTTTGTACAAAACTGGAGTCCGTTAGTACAGCCTTAAAACCGCCTCCGGAAGGAAGTTGCATAGCCCCCGGAGTGTAATTCCCCCACTTCCTCTTTAGATGTGGGCAGGGAGAATAAGGGTTAAAAACGAAGCTTCTCAGAGTGGTTCCCGGATCACAGAGAAGGGACCAGGGAGTTCCTGCCCCAGGTAGGCAGTCTGTAAGAAGTCTGCCCTGTGGTGTTTCAGCATTGTCCCAGATCAGTGACTACAATCGGTCTCTCTCTTTTTTCCCCCCTTAGTCATCCCATCAATGCATATTTGGTTGTCCGTGGGTACGAGCAGACAGCTCACCTTTTCAGTTCCCAGGTTGTCAACCTAAGAGATGCCACACCAGTTCTTGATGGAGAGAATTGTAAAATTCAATGGCAGATTAGACTTTGGGATGTTTCCCAGGAAAAGAAGAGTTGATGGTGTGTCATTTAGGGGAAGAAGGGAAGAAAGAGGAATTTAGAAACCAGGAAACTGTACTACGTTGTTGTTGAATGCTATGTTTTTGGCTCAATGTGACAGTCGAGGTCTACTTCATAGGGGATTTTAGGATTGCATCTTTACAAAAGCAGATAGCCAGGTCTTTTCCCTGGGGAACCTGGGAGTGAATAGGAAGGACTAGCCTTTTGATGAATCATCAAGTGCTTCACCGGCACACCTCAGAATTCCTACATAAAGCAACATAGATCCCAACAAAAGGGTGTCATTACTGGGATCCAATCCAGGTCCCAAAAGTGAGAGAGCTGAATGCTAACCCCTAGGGCACCAGGGAACCAGAGGACTGTTCCTACCCACTCAATAGTCTTCCACGTGCTCTTCTCAACTTCCCAGTTTAGAACTAGTTAAGTTGGGCCCTGTACCTGGCTTCTGGTCAATGGGATATGAATAGGAAGTATTGCATGTCACTTCTAGGCCAGGCAATAAAACACCTGAGAGATGTGAGCAATTTCCCTGCCTTAAAAACAAATTCTTGTTGAGAGCAGACAGAGCAGTCCATAAACCAGCCCACCTGTTTCTGTATGTACAATTCAGGGACGTCGAGGACCTTCTTCTACTTAAGGAACCTTTGTCATTTGCTTTTCTCAGTTGTCTCTCCCCCGTTAACAAAACCTCACTGCTACCTCAGGTTCCAACCGCATCTCTCCAGCTGCTGTGGTCAACTTGATCCTCTACAGATAATTCTTAAAAGAGCACCACGCTCACACCGGAAATGGCTGCATAGTTCAGCTAAGCGACCACTGGGTTTTAAGAAGACACCAGTGGGATATTTGGGGTTTAAGTTTTAAAGATGATCTTGAGCAATAATTCTGGAGTTGCCTCCAGCCTCCAGGACTCCAGAAAGTCTGGAGCTCATGTGAGTTGTAACTCTCTAACTATTCCCCCCGCCCCCCTTCCAGGAAGAGTCTTCTATAGGTTCCTTGATCAAAAATGTTGAGTTCTGGTAGTTGGGCATTATGCAGCTCTTCTGCTCTCATCGTAAAGGAGGCACTTGTTCATGAACAGTCATCACACATTCCATTTATTCTTCTGACTCCTGGCTCGTCTTCTGTTGCTTCAGGCAGATAGAGACAGTTGTGCCTTGAATAGCTTCTTGCAAGCTTTTAAAACCCCAGGCACCGTATAATGAACTAAGAGGAAAAACAGAAACTGGAAACACACAATGAGGCCGATCAACTGGAATGTTCCATGAAACCATGACCAGCAAGCCAAGAAACCAAATCCCAAGAAGTGCTTGGTTATACAGAAGTCTTAGTCACCACCACAACAGTCATAAATGTTGTAAGTGTTTCTATAACTCACTGTGTTAGTCTGGGTAGACTAGAGAAACAAATTCATAGACACTCATATACATATAAGAAAAAGCAGTTGAATACTGAGAAAACATCCCAGCCTGTAGGATTAATATAAGACTTTTCCACAACTCTATCTCCTCCAAAGTTTTATCCAAATATTAGAAGCTGTTTGCCTTCACTTGGTGGGAGGTCAGATGCCTAGAAATATTCTCCCTAAAGGCTCCAGCCATCCAGAAACCATTTTCTCTCCCACAAAAGGGCTCGGGCTGAGCCCCGGTGGTGTAGTGGTTGTGTGGGGGACTGCAGCCCACTGGGTTGGCAGTTCAAATCCAGCAGCAGCTCTTCAGGAGCAAAGCTGGGCCGCCTACTCCCACATGAGGGCAGTAATGACCCCCCCCACCAAAAAAAAAGGAAGGGCTCATTCCCTACTGTTAGGACAATGGGTCACTTCCCCTGAAAGCTTTGACTAAATCAAGCCTTCAGCCCAAGGGCAATCAAGGTTAGGCCGCCATCATGAATCTGGGGTCCACCCACTTTGTCACATGTGGGACCCCAAGACCTCCCTTTCCTATTGCATGTATGCTCCTAGATTCTGCTCCTCATTACTGTGGTACCTATAGGATAGCCCCTTCCTGTGACACACGTCCTTACCTGTAATTAGGAGGCTTGCACATCCCCAAAAGATATATAAGCCTTGGTCAGCAATAAAGGGGCTTCTCCCACCCCACCACCCTCCCAGCGTTCTATCTGCCCTGTGATAGGCTGTTGAGAATCATGGCTGTCCAGGAGGTTAGCCTGCTGCCATAAAATGTGTCTGACTCCATTATTTCTAGCTCTTCTATTTTGTATGGCTTTACTATAATCTTTACTTATTACTGTTGTACAATTGCGCCTACCAGACCTGTGATGATGTGTTAGGAGCTGGCTCGTCTGATACCAGCCCAGTCCAGATATTAGTCCGTATGTCTGATACAAATCTATAAAGTCCTCTTCAGGCTCAGGAAACACATGCGATGACTCCAAATACAGAAAGATCACAGGCCAGCGGGTAGGACATCTTGTGGATCCAGTGGCATTGTAAGTATCTGAACACTGGCAGGGGTGTCCACCTGGCTTCTCCAGTTCCAGAAGTCTGGCTTCAACTGTCTCTCTCCATGTGTCTTCTCCACAGGGATGTTTTGCTGGGAGTGAGCAGAGAGAGAGAGAGTGTGTGTGTGTGTGTGTGTGTCTCCTGTCTCGAGGGAGTAATACAGGAGTTCCCAGAATCATCTGGAGAAGGTCATGCCCACACAGAAGCACCTGATTGACAGGCTAGATTCCACCTCTACCCTCTGAAACATCAAACCGACACCACATTATGTAACTACCACACCTTCCTTCTTCCAATTCAACTTTTTACAGATGTACAACTTATTGAGAAGCAATCACAATAATTGACTATGCAATTCTACCTTTTTTTTGGGGGGGGGGTGCATCACTGCTCTCCGGTGGTGGGAGTAGGAGGCCCAGCCCCACTGCTGGAATTGAACCTCCGTCCCAGTGGGCCGCAGCCCCGCGCACAACCACTACGCCACCGGGGCTCAGCCCGCAATTCTACCTTTAACCAATGCCATTTTCCATCACTGTCAGACCTCTCTACTGCCCTCTCTAGCCACTAAACTTTAGTCTCTTTATATTTGCCTTTTCTTGCTGTTACATAAGTAAAGTCATACAATAGTCTTTCTGTGATTAACTAGGAGCCCTGGTGGCATAGTGGTTTGGGGCTGGGCTGTGAGTCACAGATCTGCCCTTTGCTACTCTGGGAGAAAGACGAGGCTTCCGACTCCCATAAACAGTGATAGTCTCCGAAACCCAACAGGGGCGGTTCTGCCCTGCCTTATGGTGTCACGGTGAGTTGGCATTGATTCCATGGTAGTGAGGTTGGTTTTCAGTGATTCATTCACTTCATTCAGCATAAAGTTTTTAAGTTCCATCTATATTGTAGCATGTATCAAGACTTCATTTCTTCTACTGACTGAGTTTATCCGATTCATCTATTGATGGACACATCTTTCTTACCTTGTACCTATTGTGAATACAGCAACAGTGAACACGAGCATGCAAGACTCTGCTTTCAGATTTTTTTTGTTGCATATAGCTAGGAGTGGAATTGCTGGGTCATGTGGTAGGTCTATTTTTGTGTTTTGAAGAATTGCTGCACTATTTTTCATAGCAACTAGACATTTCCACCAGCAGTAGATAAGGTTTCCAATTTCTCCATATCCTTGCCAATATTTATGTATTATTTATTTTTAATCCTAGCCACCCTAGAAGTAAAATGATATCTCTTTGGTGTTCTGATTCACATCTCTCTGCTGATTGATGGCACATCTTCTTATTTCCTTTGCATGCCTTCTTTGGATGAAATGTCTTTCAAACCCTTCGTCCATATTATGATTGGGTTATTTTGTTGTTGTCAAAATTTTATGTAAATTTTGTTTATTAAATACATATGTACATAGGTTTCTAAAAATATACTCAGAGTTCATAGCTTGTCTTTTCACCCTCGTTTTTTAAACTAAAGTCTTTTGGTGAACAAAAGTTTGAAATCTTTATGCGGTTCCACTTAATTCTTTTATCTTCCACTGTTTGTGTTTCTGTTATAATGTTAGATAATCTCTTGTTAAAAACTAG
Source organism: Nesogale talazaci (assembly GCA_004026705.1). Lineage (NCBI taxonomy): Eukaryota > Metazoa > Chordata > Mammalia > Afrosoricida > Tenrecidae > Nesogale > Nesogale talazaci. The sequence goes on from PVJH01025424.1 coordinate 10,632, forward strand.
ATACAACAACATTGCCCCTGCATTTTCTTGTAAGAATTTTATGTCTTTCATTTGCACATTTAGATACTTAATCAGTTTAGATTATGTGTGTGTGTGTGTGTGTGTGTGTGTGTGTTGTGATCCTGTTTCATTTGAGGGCATGTGGACCCCCAGTTTTCCCATTTATTGACTAGACTCTTCTTTTCTCATGGAATAAATTTCCTCTCTTACAATAACTTTCTGAGCTTTTACTATCAAGACTTTTTTGCAGGCCTTATGAAATGAGTTTGAATATTCCTTACTTTTTTCTTGTCTCGAAGTGTTTGGTTAGAGTAATAAAATCGATTCCTTAAATATTTATGAAACCCACAGTTTTCTTTGTGAAAAGAGTTTTACTTACCAGTCCATTTCCCTGGTAGATATGGGATCATTGATATTTTCTCATGTGACAATTGTGATGTTATTTTTTGTTGTTGTTGTTTTTTGGGCATCACTGCCTCTGGTAATCGTGTGCGCTACCCAGCGCTGCTCCTGAGAGCTGCTGCTGGATTTGAACCGCCAAGCCTGCAGGCCACAGTCCTGCACTCAACCACTTACGCCACCGGGACTCAGCCCGTGATATTATATTTTAAGAAACTTTAAAAAATTCTAAAATTTAAACAACAGCAATCTAGTAAAAAAATTTACTCAAATGAGAAATATGCCAAAGAGTAAAATAATACTATACATAATTTTATTGTATTATATTTGTAAATTGTACTTATGTTTGAAATTAAAATAAATATACAATACTAAAAATATTCCAAATTTTTTGGTAAACATTAGCAAAACTGGAATAAAGTGGTTTGTAATATTTTCTTATTATCCGTTTCATATTTGTGAGAGCTATGGTGATAGGCCCTTTTTTCGTTTTTAATCTTGGTATCTTGCCTTAGCCCAGCTGGCTTGGAGTTTACCAATTAGATAAGTCTCTTCAGAAAAGTAACCCGTTAGTTTTCTTTTATTATTTTTCTATTTCATTTTAAATTTCTGCTTCTTTTTCTTTTTTGAGGTTTGCTTTATAGTTCTTTTAAATGCTTTGATGTTAAATATGATATACATATAGGAAATTTGTCATTTTTACCATGATTGGCTTTACTTTTATTTAGCTTTTTGAGTTAGAAACTTGGTCCTGAGTTTCCAGCCTTCCTTATTAAATCGATTTAAGGCCACATGTGCCTCTCGGCACTAGCAGTGCGCTTGCCACCACTATTTCCCTGTCGCCACCGTGGAGTCAAAAAGAATTCCTAGGTGGCAGAAATCCAGGATGAAACCTGCATGAATCTCTGCCTCTGTTTGGAGAAGAGCCCAGCAGGAGACCTGCCTGCTCTGGCTGGCTCGTAACACAAATACGAAACACACTTTTGATGTGTTCAACCACTGAGCCTTGGGAGCGATTCATAGTAGAACAACAAGCCAGCACGTCACTGCCATGGAGTCCTCGTAGACCCACAGGGACGCTAAAGGACATAACCGACCTGCCGCTGTGGATCGCTGAGACTGTGACTCTGTATCTACAGGAGGAGAAAGCCCCATCTGACCTTGAAGTCAGCAGTCAAGCCCTTACCCACCAGGCCACCAGGCCTCCCGACTGTCACGCAGCCTAGCCTGTTGTAGTCAATACGAGAAGGCTTGCTTTCACATCAGCTCCTGAATTAGTCACAGTCTTTTCAGACTTTGCTCCCAATATTGATCTTCTAAGATTAGAGTTATAAGGTTTCATTTATTTATATTAAAATAAATATATTACAATACTATTTTTGCGTTCTATGAAAATCTTTGTTGCTCCATTATAGACCAAAATTTTTTTAATTCTTTTTTTTTTTGGGGGGGGGGTGTGCATCACTGCCTCTGGTGGTCGTGGGCACTACCCAGTGCTGCTCCTGAGAACCGCCCTTGGATTTGAACCTCCAAGCCTACGGGCTCACACTCAACCACTTACCCACCGGGCCTCAGCCCCATAGAGACCAAGTTTTTAATTAAGAACCACCCTGCCTTGGTCAGTGGTGGCCTGCTTAAAATCTGGTCACTTTAATTGCAGCCCAATGAGTAACTACAACACTGCCAGGGCTCCATAATAAAAACAGGGTCATTTCACTGACCTGTGTGTGATGACAGGGCCTCCCAGCTTTGTGACCTCTGGAATAGTGACACCCTGGGGATGAGGAAAGGGCAGTGGGAGGGATCCTTCCCCACCTGGCAGAAACCCTGGGAGGCAGATTGGATGCGGCTACCCTAGCACTAAGCTAGCCTCAGCGATGTTGGTTGGGGGAACAGGCTCAGAAGAATTCCCTATTAGGCTGCTGGAAGAACCAACTTGTTCAGCCTGACTGGGTTGCCTTCACCAGAGACCAAAAAGCAAGGGGAGTAGAGGACAAAGTGCCATGTCCAGATCCTCAACTGAGGAAGAGAGAGAAGATAGATGGGGGAGGTGGGCTCAGCCAGATGCCTGCAAATCAGCAGGTTCCTGAGCAGCAGATGAGATCAGAAACAGGAGCTCTAAGTTCAATAGGCACAATAGGACAGTTATAATCAATCTATAAAGATTATAGTAAAGACATAGAGGGTAGCAGAGATAAGAAAGAGGATTAAATAGACATT
>PVJH01025424.1:13350-31642 GCA_004026705.1 Nesogale talazaci
GGGGGGGGGGGGGGGGGGGGGGGGCCTGGGTGACATGACAGGAAGAGATAGCAACAGGCTGTTGGCTTCTATAAGATCAGATCAAACCCGCGCTCGCCTTTAGGCAGCAGGGCTGGTCGGGGAGACACTGCGTGAACGCTATTTAAAGCAGGAGCATGTACTTGGACTTTCTCTCTAACTTAACCAAAGTGGCGGCGGCATTCCGATGGGGGGAGGGGGGGGGACTAGCTTTCCAGATCCCCTTGGTGGTAAGTTCGGGACAGTGCTCTTCGGATCTCCCTCCGTGCTAGTTCCCCACACTCCTTTGCTGGGGAGTAATTTCTGCACAGGGACTTAGTAGGATCTTGTCAGGGCTCTGGAGAGAGCATGTCTTTGTTGTTGGGTGCTGCCGAGTCCATCCTGACCCACAGAGACCCCATGGACAAAATGAGACACTGGCCAGTGCCATAGTATCCTCACCATTGCTTTTCTGTCGGAGCCCTTCGATGCACGCACAGTGTCCATCCATCTCAAGGGGCACCCTCTTTTTTGCTGCCCCCCTACTTTACCGAACATGAGGTTCTTCTCCAGGGACTGGTCTCTGCTGCCAACACGCCCGAAGTACGTGAGACAGAGCCTCACCATCCCTGCCCCTCAGGAGCATTTTGGCCGTGTTTCCTCCAAGGCCGAGTTGTTTGTTCTTTTGGCACTCCACGGCAGTTTCCACGTTCACTGCCAGCACCATAATTCAAGAGCATCCATTCTTCTTCGGTCCTTCCTTATTCAGTGTCCAACTTCCACTTGCAGATGAGGCATCTCCAGGTCCAGGTTTCTGGCTGTAGCAGGGTAGGTCCATGTGGCTTCTCCTCAGGGATGTCTCATAGGGAGCCCACCTGGTCAGTCGAGGCTCCAAGGAAGTGAGCAGAGAGAAGGGAGGTGTCTCCTGCCTCCAAGGAGGAATACTAGATCTCCCCGAATTCTCAGGAGAAGGCCACGTCCACCCAGAGGTCTCACTGGCTAGCTCCACCTCCGCACTCTTCATCCTCAAATTGACACACGATCACATAGCTGCCACCACAAAGTTCAGTACGTTTCTGCCTAACTCACCGAGGTGGGTGGAGATTCGGGAGATTTGGTTTGGGGCGGGATAGTGGGGAAGATTCAGAGGCTAGGAGGTTATAGAGTAAGGCTTCCAGCCCTGAACCATGGACGTCACCACTCATTTGCTTCCAGGAAAAGAGCTGGGCGGGAGGCTAGGCTCTAGGGGAGAATGAATAATGCCGGTTCACACACTCGTTCACTCACTGCCATCGAGCCGATGTCGACTCACAGTGACCCTAGGACAGGGTAGAACGGCCGGCCACTGTGAGTTTCCGAGACTTTATCTGTTTCCGGGACTTGAAAGCCCTGTTTTCCTCCCATGGGGTGACTGGGAGTTTCAAATTACTGATCTTGCCAGGCTACCAGCAGTCCTAATAAGTCAAGCTAGAGACCCCTAGTGCAGAGGCAGAGTAGAGTGGGTGTTATTGGCGAGCCTGGCACAGGATATGGTGGCAGTGGGACTTTCAATAGCTTTGGCGGGAGACTTAAGGGTGCTTATGAAATCGCTCACGGGAGGACTGACCTTTCCACTCGGTCCCGTTGCCTTTCAGAAAATACTCACATGGAAAGTATGTCTGAAAGAGATAGGGCAGGAAGTACTCAGAAAACACGAGGCCTTCGGGGAGGACGAGAATAAGGAATTTTAAAGTGGGGTTGTTTCAAATTTAATACATGCTGGGGGAAAATAAATTTCAAAACATTACCCCGGAGCAGAAAATCTGGTTTTGTTTGCCTGATTCATGTGATGTTTTCCTTTCCATACAGATTGAAAACCGAGCTGTTATTGTGCAAGCGTCATAGACTGTCCTATCGCAAACATGTGCCAGGGATACAATGGCGGGGGTGTGCTGGAGGAAGGGGGTGAAAGGGTGATGAAAGGATTGTGCTTCCATCTCTCCCCGGGGCCCTTACATACGCTTTCTGGATGCCTGGAAACCTTCCTCCTCCCCCGGAAGAGGTCATCTTCTCTTGCTTCTCCTTCATAGCACTGACCACCGTGTGAAGTCATGTTTTCAGGCAGTCCTCGTGGGCCTGTCTTGCACAATAGCCCTTGACCTCCATGAAGGCAAGTGCTGTGTCCAACCTGAGGTTGCTCAGAGACCTATCACAGTGCCTGGCATCTGCTGGGTGCGCAGTATTTCACGGGGGACTGGGTGAAGGACTTTGAACGCATGTCAAATTGCCGACCATGTTCCCAAGCAAGAGAAGGTGAAACGATTCAGATTGGCAACACTGGTAACCTTGGCTTCTGTTCTCTGTGTGGAGATCTTTTTTTTTTTTCCTAACCCCATCTTCAGAAGGCAAGTATGTGGTTATTAGCTGGGTGACTGCCTGCAAGCCTTCACGAGAAAAGGTCAGGAGGCATTTAGTCCGACTGACTCGCACGCTCACAGCCCTGCAGCAGCTACCTGGACGTCACTGACCTCTCCAGAAGCTTTGCTCTCTGCTCAGAGCAATTTGAATCTCGGCAGGGCTGCAAACAGGGTGCTCTGAGATGGAGGTGAAGCATTGCTGAAATGGGTTTGTAGATCGAATTGTGTGTCCCCTATACAAGTATAAAAATCCTGACCCTGGGGAGCTGATACCAAGGGCTGAAGTTGAAAGTCAATGTTTTGAGAATGATGAGGGCAATAAATGTATAAATGGCCTTGACACGATGGATGGATGGATGGTGAGGAGTTGTACGAGCTCCCAATAAAATGATTTTTTAAAAAATCCTGGCCAAATGCTGTTATGGTTAATTATCAGTTAGCCTTGGATGGAACAGATTACTTTCCACAATGCGATGCAATGGAAAGTGTGGCGTTCATGTACTTGCTGTCAATTTCATGATTGGGAGTGGAGGGGCGGAGTCTAGCTTGTCACTCTGGAGATAGCCAATGAGGCCTCTGTGTGGACATGGCCTTCTCCCGAGAATTCTGGGAAGTTTCGTGGTATTTCCCAATTGGAGAAGAGAGACTTCAGAGAGTCTCTGAGAGACACTACTGATAAGATGAGATGACAGCATGCTGATCGATCCTGATTCCTGAAGAATGGAGGAGCCAGAGGAAAGGCCACATGGGCTTGCTCTGATGGAGCCAGAGAAGCCACGTGGAGACTCCTGCCACTGCTGAGATGCTTGGGAGGCAATGGGGAGACCCTGCAAGCGCTGAGATGCTTCTGTTGCCACCGGACACGCAGGAATCTGCACCCACTGGCCTGTGATTGTCCTGGTGTCATTGCATGTGCTTCGTGAGTCGGAGGGAGACTTCATAGACTGGTGTCAGACATATGGGCTAGTATCGGACTTCTGACCTTGGGCTGGACTAGACTAGGATGCTTTCTCAATGTTCCATTCCACTTGTATATAAACCTTTCCCTTATATCCATATGCTCGTCTATGAATTTGTTTCTTTAGTGTACCTGGACTAACACAGAAAGTAATCAACCATCTGTTTAGGCTATAGCAGTGTAGGTGGATCCAGAATTTAATCACATTTGAGCTGTCAAGGCAGGGTGTGAAGACTGTCTACACAGTAGGTAACCAAAGAACTCCCAGGACAACCAGCAAGGAAGGAATATATCTGGCCAGGGCCATGCTTTGGAGGTGTAATTTCCAGATCTGGGAGAAATACATTTCTGCTCTTCAGAGTCACCTACATGTAGCTTTTATGTTACACATTGCAGTCCTAGGGAAGAAAGATAGGGAGGAAAGGTATGTCAATTGCAGTCGGTTTATATGTTTTTTCTGCCATTTTTGTTCGGAGTGTTTATGACTGAGATAATCACATCAAGGAGACTTGATCAGTTAAAGCATAAAGCTGCTAATCAAAAGATCACAGGTTCAAAATCCACCAGTGGTTCCAAAGGGGAAAAGACCTGTTCACCTCCTCCTGTTACAATGACAGCCTAGAAACTCCTACGGGGAAGTTCTAGTCTGTCCTCCAGGGTCCTCATGTGTTGAAATGGAATTGACGGCACACGGCAGCAACAAGAACATTAAGTTAAATGGAAATCAAAGGCAGCTGTGTTTGCAAAGGAAGGTGGAGTATGTGTGAGAGAAGAAATAGAGTCTCCCTTGGTATCTGTGGATAATTGGTTCTAGAGCCCCACCCCCACCCACCCAGTTAAGGCTCCAAGTCAAGTTGGCTGGACCAAACGCTCAGTCATTTGGCAGTTAAGATGTAGTTCTAACCCAGGATGAGATCTAATGGAATGTAATCACTTTCATGCTGAGATCCGCTATAAGCAATTAACCCACTAAAAAAGCATTAACTCAGGGGTGTGCTCTGCTTCCAATAGGTGTGGATGCTCTGGAAAAGCTCGCTTTCTTTTTTGCGGGGTCACAAACTTGTATCTGGCCCATCACCAGACCTGCCTGTCAATCCTGTCAAGCAGCTGTTGACTGTGGATTCATTCCCCTCTGCAGCCAGTTGAGCTGGGCTCATCAGCCCTGGAATTACGTGAGTCAGAAGAAGCCTCCAACCTGATATCCAATCCCTGGGTTTGGAACTCATCAATATGAGCTATTTCCGTGGGAGAAGCCTCTCTGGATAGACGAGTATACATATACATGCTTCACTGGTTTAATTCTCAAGAGAACCCGGGCTAAAACATCCTGGTTCCCCTCTTCTACCCTAAGATAACCCCAAGTGGGGAATTCTCAAGTTTCTTACATAAAATTGTGCACTATTGGCATATAACCTATACACATATACCTTAAATCATCTCTAGATAGGTTATAATACTTAATACAGTGAAAATACTACATAAACCCACCTCTTCCTGTCAGTTTGTATACTATGGTGGTTTGTGTGTTGCAGCCAGGCTGGAAGCCATGTCACTGGTATTTCAAACTCCAGGACGGTTCCTCACAGTGAATGGGTTTCAGCAGAGCTTCCAGACTAAAAACAGATTATGAAGAGGGAATCAGTTTCCCCCTTTCTAGGAATTACCCACTGGGTCCCTTCCTCACAGCGTCAAAACACTGTCAGATACTGACGGTCTAATGAATCTGACCAAGGAAGAGCTGGCTTCTCAAAGTAAAGTTGATGTGTTCGTCTGGGTAAACTAGGGAAGCAAACCCACAGAAACTCCTATGTCTAAGACAGAGTTTTGTAGAAAGGGTGTGATAGGCAGCTTGCTGTGCCAACATGGCCAATGATCACACGTGAGATCAATTGAAGGGCAGAGAGAGAAATGGCTTGGCGAGCCCCGCCCTGGGTCTCTTGCTCTTGGATCTTAGGACCAGCTGGCTGCCTTGCTTGTCCTGTGCCTTGGTCTCCAGGCGACACTACCTGTGGAACACCTAATCCGTGGACTGTGTTGCCTGTGAGTTGAGGATCCTTCAAGCCTGCTTCACCACACTCCTGGAATATACATCTCTTGAGCTGGGGACAGTTGGTCATCTGGCTGACCGTTGGTGACCTGTTTTGCCATTTGCTGCTTGTGGCTCGACAGCCTGAGTTGCTCTACAGAGGACTGCTTGGCGGCTCTCAAGACTCCAAGGACTGCCAGTGTACTAGCTGTCTCACACAAGTGAGTTGCACTGAGCCATTTATACTGCTTTATAGATTAGTTAACTTTATTTCTTATGTTACATATCTTTCTATCTATATAAATATATAGAGAGAGTTATTAGTGTCCTGGTTTTGTTTCTCTAGAGAATCTTGTCTAACACTAAGGGTAAGTGTACATTAAGAAAGCATCCCAACCCAGTGTTGTCCAAGCTCAGAAGTCCAACATTAGCCTATATGTCTGACACCAATCTACAAAGTCCCCCTCTGTCTGAGGAAACCAGCCCCTAACACATCATCACGGGTCCAGTAGTAGGCACAATTGCACAGTGATAATAAGTAAAGATTATAGTAAAGTCACAGAAAATATGAGAGAGAGACATAATGGTGTCAGACACACTTATGGTGGCATGCTCAGCTTCCGGACGGCCATGATCTCAACAGCCAGGTCCAGCACAGGAAGGACGCTGGGGGGGTGGAGAGGCCTGGGAGAGAGGGCAGGGAAGAGAGGGCAGTGGAGGAGAGGAGTTGGAGGAGAAGAGGCAACTGAGAGAGAACCCTTTATTGATGACCAAAGCTTATAAATTCTCTGGGGATATGCAAGCCCCCTAATTACAGGTAGGGACACATGTCACAAGTAGGAGTTGTGCCATAGGTTATGCAGCAATGAGGGGGATGAAAGAGGGACATACAGGGAATAGGAAGGGATGGTATTGGGGGTCCCACATGTGACAAAATGGGCGGACCTCAGACTCATGATGGCAGCCTAACTTTGGATGTCACAGAACAGGTTTGACTTGTTCTCTGGCCTTCTTAGAGACCACTTACAGTAGGGTGTGGAGCCCCACCTACCAGGACAAGATTGCTGGTTGAAAACCTTCAGCGAGAGAGAATCTATTGTAATATAGCAGCAGGGGGTGAGCCCATTCAGATGGCCGTCTGTTAGGCTAAATGTGTCCAAGAAGACAGAGTTGGGGAAAAGTCTTATATTAATCCCATACTCCTCAGTCTCACAAAACACACGCGGTGACGCTGACTACAGGAGTAAAGCTGAATCAGTGAATGTGTACGCATCTCAGGGCTGACAGGGCTCACTCTAATTCACAGAGAACCTATATAAGGTCTCTGAAACTGTCCTTCATCACAGCCGGCAGTGTCATCCTCTTCAGAGTGGCTGATTGTGAATAAGACAGTCAACCTTGCAGTGCGCAGTCCAGCACTTAATTCACAGTACCACGAGGCTTCCCTAACACATCGTGGTTTGTGTGTGGGTTTTTGGAGGGTGGGTTCGGGTGAGAGGTGACACAAGTGAAACCTTATCTGTTGGCAATTGGGAAGACTGTGACTCTGGAAGGCCAAGACAACAGTCTCATCTGGCTACAGTCTGAACAGTCTTCTCTGCCCATCTCGGCTATCTCCTCCTCCCTGATTCTAAAGAGTAGCACCTGTGTAAGACTCGAAACCTGAATGTCAAGTTTTAAGGCTAGAGATAGAGGTATTTCAGAAAGAAGTCTTGGGACGTTCAGACATTACATTGAATGTGCAAGATTGGGTGGGGTCATAAATTATGTTCGATCTCTCTTGTGGGAGAAACATACCTCGGTCCTTGGCTCTGAGCGAGAAAGAATTCACTCCGAAGTCTGGTTTGTGATCCAAGCGAGTTTTGTGAACGGTAAAAGAAGCTTCAGGCTCATAGAGGCAACTCAAGGCACTTCACACCCGCACACGGAGTCCTGGGGTCAGAGGAGATCGCTGTACAACCTCCGAGGAGCAGCTTGAGAAACAGAAGCCGGACGGCAAAGCTTTGGATTCTGGCTTTTCAGATGCTCTGCCGGGAGGCGTGGTCGACAATCCTGGTCGACCCATTGGCTGAATTGAATTCACCTGGCCCAAATGGGCCAGTCCTGGTGTAACACCCACCTCAGCGCACCACCCCTTCCTGACCAGAAGCCCGAACCTCTGAGCATGTGCAATGGACGCCCCAGTCCCTATCCTAGCTACCTAACCGTGACTCTGCACAGGAAAAGTTCACCTTCCAAGAATCTTCAGATCTTGGACTGCCGGTGTTCTGATAGGCTTTCTACTCCCAGAAGGAGTTCGTCGTGTAAACTCACAGGGCACTTCTTCTGCCCTGCCCTGCCCCACAGAGTCACGATGAGTCGGCATTGACACCATGGCTGGGAGGTTTTTGATTGGGGTTTAGAGTCTGAAAACGATGAAAGCCGCACAGATGTGGGGATGAGCGAGTGAGGTAGGAGCTCGCACCACAACACAGCCTCTCCTTGCTCTGCACCCCGGGGCGCTCTAATCCAGAGTCCTGGAGGGAAGGCGAAGATAGCTGGCCGCTCCGAGTTGGAGAAGTGTGGGAAACAGAAAGATGTCTCCCAAGTTGTCTCCCCCAAATTATGCCAAATCGAGCTGCTTGCTATACATTATAAATGACTATGCAGGAAAGTAGGTCAGAGATTATTCTCCCTAAGGGTTATCAACCATAGAGCAATCGGGCTATATTGTCTGACTCACCCTAAATAGGGACCACTCCTTTGTGATCCGTATCAGCTAGTAGCAGGTTGTTTCCTTGTAGGACAGTCCAGGGAAGTCAAGCCCATTCAAGGGTGACCAAGGTTAGGCTGCCACCATGAACCTAGAGTCTGCCCTTCTTTTCTTGTCACATGTATGCCCCAAGTCCCTCTGCTTCCTATTACACCCCTAGCTCATCTCCTTACTGTTACACTTATGCCCACTGTATATCCCCCTCCTATTGCTTGCATTGCCTATTGCACAACCCCTTCCTATGATGTATGTTTTTACCTGTAATTAGGAGGCATGCACACCACCAAAGACATAAGCCTTGGTTAGCAATAAATCCTTCTCGCCCTCTCACTGACCACTGCAACTCACACCCTCCACATCCACACATGGACCACCAAGTAGAGCGGAGGTGAGCGTGCCACCACGGAATGTGGCTGACTTCTTTGTTCTTCCTTCCCTCCCATCTCTCTCTGACTTTACCATGATCTTTATGTAGCTGAACCGAACAATTGTTTACTGAACCCGTGATTAGTTGTGGGGGGGGGGTTGGCTATCCCCACAAAGAAGACAAATCCTTTGGTGTAGTTCAGAGGGGTCTCCAGGAGCTGCAATCCCCTCCATGGACATGCACACACTTTAATTGGTTGTCTTCTTTATGGTGGGAGATTGCTGGGTCTTTCTTCTGGGGGATCACCAGGTGTTGGTTCGGAGTTCAGTGGAAGCCATGTGGGGAAGGGAGGCTGCTAATTTTCAGAATGAAATGTAGTGATGGAACCATGGGTCTCTCAGCTGCCCTTGGATTACAGAGCAAGAGTTCTGTGGTGATAGGTTGTGAATCCTCGCACTGGCCCTTCATTCCCACCGCTGTCTGATGACAGTGGCTGAGCGTCTCTCAGTCTCAGAGCCCCTGAGCCACCCACTGTCGTGAAGACAGTGACACTAGTGGCAACTTGATGTGCGTCGCAGCAGAACTGTGCTCTCAGTCTTTCGGTGGTTCCCGATTTGGGGGAGGAGATGAAAGGCCTTTCTTCCCAGGTGCCTTGGGTGGACTTAAATGCCACCTTTTCCGTGAGCAGCCAGGGGCACGCTGCCTCATCAGGCACTCCTTCAGGTCCCGAGATCCCTAATCTGGTGTCAACTTGAGAATAAAGAGTATAGGGGTGGGGGCTGAGCTCGGTGGTGTAGTAGTTGTGCGCGAGACTGCGGCCCACTGGGATGGAGGTTCGATTCCAGCAGTAGCTCCTCAGGAGCAAAGGCTGGGCCTCCTGCTCCCACCACCAGATGGTAGTAATGCCCAAAAAACAACAATAAAAAGAGTGGAGGGATGGAGTCTAGTCTGTCAATCTGGAGATAGCCAATGAGATCTCTGTGTGGGCATGACTTTCTCCTGAGAATTCTGGGAAATCCAGCTGTATTTCCCCCTTGGAGGTGAGAGACTCTTCTCAGTCCCTTAGGAGACTCTACTGATAAGACACAAGGCTGATTCCCTGGGAGACAGTGCAGCTGACAAGACACATGGCAGCATGCGGATAGACCCTGAGCCCTGGAAACTGGAGGTGCCATGGGGAGACCCCTGCCAGGACTGAGATGCTTCTACTGCCACTGGATACATAAGACTCTGCACCCACTGACCTGTTGATTGCCCTGATGTCATTGCATGTGCTTCGTGAGTCTGAAGAGGACTTTAAAGATTGCAATTGGACATATGGGTTAATATTGGATTTAGGACCTTGCACTAGGTTGGGATGTTTTCCTCAATATTCAATTGCTCTTGTATATAAACCTCTGCCTTATGTACATATTTGTATCTATGGATTTGTTTCTCTAGTCTATCCAGACTAACACAATCCCCGAAAAGAAACTTACCACTGGTTTTCCTCCTCCTCTTCTCCTCCTCCTCCTCCGGGCCTGGGCGTTGTGCCCAGAACATCCTCCCTCTCTCCCTCCCTCCGTACTTCCTGTCACAACAGCTCCAGTCTCTATCCACAGTGAATCAGTTTTGTGTCCAGGGCCTACCTCTCATTCACATGGATTTTCAAAGGGCTCGGATTGGACCCTGCTCTTTCTAGAGCCCGTTGCAAAACAAAGGGACAGGTATGAACAGTAAAGGACCATCATGCCCCCTGTCCATAGCTGAAGTCTGGACAGTCCCCAGCTTGCGGAGGCCTGACTAAGCTATACTGCAGCTTGAGTTCCAGGGAGAGAATGAAGTCTCAAGCAGGGGACCAATGCGGCAGGGAAGGTGTGTTTTCTGAAACACCACAGTACCAGGGTGTGGGGCTAGGGATGATGCCCTGGGCGCCTCTCCCAACCATCATGCACTCCTGGAACGCCTGTATCTGCCCTGTTGTCAGGCCATATGCTGCAGTTTCCATCCATTCAATTAGTAGAAGGCCCCAGGGCACTTTGGGTTGAAAAACTGGGTCTATCTTCGGAAGCACATCTCTAGCTCCTCCTGTCTTCCGGGGAAGAGTATGGCTTCTGTTGTTTGGTTGCCTGTAATGGGAGGCACTGGCCTAGGGTATTCAAAGGTTCCCGTGTCCATCTGGATGACTTGTGCAAAGTGTGGGACAATTACCCAGAGGAGAGCACTCGGAGTGCTGGGGTAAGGGCAGGGAAAGACCCCCACTTGATCCAAAATACTTCTTAGCTTCCAGAAATGCTAGATTAATCCTCACTCCCAATAATGTTGAATCAAGGGACTGCTGGAGGTGATGATAACTCTGGTCCTTGGTGCCCTCCAAAGTGTTCTGAAATTGGAGCAGTGAACTGATGTAGGAAACAGATTTCTCCCAAGTTGTCTCCCCCAAATATATGCCAAACTTAGTTACTGTATTTTTCGGACCATAAGATGCACCTAACCATAAGATGCATCCAGTTTTTAGAGCTGGAAAAGAAGAAGAAAATATTTTGAACCAAGTAGTACCTGTACACTAAAATACTTATTAAAATAAAGCAAAATACAGTCATATGTAACAGTGTAAACTCAACAGTGGTGTTAAGAACCATTATCACTTTTTTTTTTTGGGGGGGGGGGCAATCACTGCCTTCAGGTGGTGGAAGTAGGAGGCCCAGCCTTTGCTCCGTGGAGCTGGAATCGAACCTCCATCCCAGTGGGCCACAGTCCTGCGCACGACCACTACACCACTGAGGCTCAGCTCACCATTATCACTTTCATTAACAAATGAGGGGAGACATGCACTGTGCTGATCATGTGACCTGACTGACATTGAGACTCCACGAGACGGGACTTCTCTTGAAAACACAGCCATCCACGGCATGCCAATAGCCACGGACTTTAAGCGGGCACATAGGATCATAACTGAAGATTCTGAGGTGCCATACCGTCTGACCATAAGATGCACCCTCATCCCCCCCCACCAACTTTTTTTGGGGAAAAAGTGCGCCTTTTGGTCCGACAAATATGATACTTGCTACATATGGTAAATGACTACACTTGAAGGTCAACAAAAAGCGTTGGTCAGAGAGTTTTTCTCCCTAAGGGTTATCAGTCATGTAGAGCAATCAGACTGTCTGTCCTACTACCCTAAGTAGGGCCCACGCCTTTCTGATAGGATAGTTGCAGATTGTATCCTTGTAGGAAAGGTTGGTCAAGCCCATTCAAGGGTAACCAAAGTTAGGCCATCACCATGAAGCTAGGGTCCATCCTTCTTGTCATATGTATACCTCTAGTCCCTCCCCTTCCTAGCTTATCCTCCCATTACTTTTATTGTTGATGTTAAAATCTCTTTCCCATTACAGTATGTCTTTACTTGTAATTAAGGAGCATGCACGCCCCCAAAGATATAGAAGCCTTGGTTAGTAATAAATCACTCTCTTGCCCTCTGGCTTGCTCCTTTCACATCCACACATGGGCCACCAAGTGGGCTGAGGTGAGCATGCTCCCATGAAATGTGTCTGACTTCTTTATTTTACTCTCTCCTATTCTCTATGACTTTAGTATAATCTTTATATATCTCAAATGTCCAATTGCACTAACTGAACCCATGATTAGCTGTGGGGGGCTGGCTGGCTACCCCACATTGATGGAAGGAGGCAGTGGTTGTCAGAGGGCGCAGGTGGAGCCCTTAGAACGTGAAAGGAAAAGGAAAGCTTCTATGGAATGCTTCAAATAAAGAAGTTAGACTGCCATTATTTGCCACAAGGATAGGCACAGGTACTCTGACTCAGCCCAGGCACCTGGTAGCTCTGTTATGTGTGACCCCTGAGGTGTCTTCAGGGAAGACAGGGGGTTTTATAACTCAGCGCCGTGCCCTCACTGGCTGCTTTTCTTTCAAGTGCAGCATGAAGTATTATGAGTCAGCCCCGCACGCAGTAGGTCTACTGAGCCAATTATCTGGATTTACTTTAACAGACAGTATGACCAAAAGCAAACTCAGGGAAAATGGTGGAGCTAACCATATTCCTCCTGCTGAAACAAGATCCATGATGGTGGCCTCATCAGCTGTAATAAGGGAGTAGACCCAAAAGTTTAAATTTATAAAAAGGACTATTTGACATGTAGATCTTTAGAGTTAACATTCAACTTCCACACATTGGACCTTGAGGCACTGGCTGGTGATAATGTGAATATGCTAATTGCCATCAGCAGGACAAGGAACAAGAAGACAAATCTCTACAGTATTTTTTTTTAGGGATATTTCAAGTCATGCAATACTTAATTGTGTACTGCTTTGACTTTTCTCTAAAAGTATGGAAAATGCTTAGAAATCTCATTTGCGGCTTCTTACTGCCATGGAGTTGATTCTGAGTAACCCTACAGGACAAGGCAGAAGGAAGGGGACCTGTGGGTTTCTGGGGCTGTCACCCTTAACCAGAGTAAAATAGTCTTCTCTTTCTCCCAGGGAGCAGCTGGTGGTTTCAAACTGTCGACCATGTGGGTCGCAGGCCAATGTGTGTCACCACTACACCACCAGGGTTCCAACCTGTTAAGAGAGACTGATAAATCCTTATTGAAGATTTGAACAGAGGGTTTTAGAACAAGTGATGCATTGTGGGAGGTTCGTTATACAGTTGGATAGAAGTTGCTCTCATATTTCACCTCCCCCCCCCAATGATTTTATTGGGGACTCTTACAGCTCTTATAACATTGAACACATCATTTGTATCAAGCATATTTGTACACATGTTGCCATCTTCATTTCCAAATATTTTCTACTTGAGCCCTTGGTATAAGCTCCTCTTTCCCCCTCTTTTTTTTTTTTTGAATAAATCATTTTATTGGGGCTTATTTCACCTTTGCTAGGTTATTTTTCCTTGATGAAATCCACAGTGAACTACTTTTGTGACCTACGAACGATGTGTTTGCAATAGTGGATGATCTATTTAGCAAACTAGGCTATCGTATTTATGTGCAAGAGTAACCACAGAAAGAATGGGGTGTCCTGACTGAAATAAAGTTGGAAATGGAGGTGTGTGTGTATGTGTGTGTGGTTTGTGTGTGTGCATGCACACGCACCAGCGAAATCCTATCAATTATGTCATTCAAGAGCTACCACAGTAAAGCAATTGAAGTTTGAGATGTATTAACTTACTAGAGATATCAAGAATGTGGGTCTTTTAAAGTCTTTATAATCCAGTAGAATGTTTACTATCCTTCATAATCAGATGTGAAATTTAAAGACACTGGGACAAATTTGCTGACTTCAGCTGTGTTCGCTTCTGATGATCACTAACATATTATAAGGCAGGAGAAAGTGCACGTGCACATGTACATACAGCCCCAACCCCCCAAACGGATACAGACACATGTCCTTTTGGGGAAAGGTGATCATTTAGCAATGAATGGCAGAATCCTGTTTCCAAAGAATCATACTATGGGGAAAACCCTTTGAAAAGTAATGTTCGGAACCACTCCCATTATCATTTGATTTCTGTGTTCAAAACGAACTGGGACATACTGTGCTTGCTAAAGACTCATAGCCATGGCCTTCTAAGTGTAGGAACATACATTTAAAACCATCCAATAAAGAGTTCCATGGGGGTTTGAAAAGCACTTACTAATCATTTTTTGCACAGGCAACGGATAAAAGCATCATTGATCAAATTGGCTTCCCGTACAAAACTTCCAGTGGAATTTCGTTCACACTTGAAAAATTGGTGAAAGGGATTTAAAAAAGAAAGGAAATTATAATCAACTAAGACAATGCAAAGATTATCTTTATAAATGATCCTCCTTTTGGGCAGTGGCAGCTAAGAGGTCTTAGTGTCAAAACTGGGAGGCGCCTGGATGGCTCCTTGGGCTAAAGCTTTGGATGCCTAACTGAAAGGTGTCCATTCAAACCCACTATCTGCTTTGGGGAAGAAAGGTGGGGCAGTCTGCTTCTGTCAAGATTCCCAGCTTTGGAAACCCTGGGAGGGGGAGCCTCTCCCTCCTAAGGTCCTATTATGAGTGGGCATCAGTTCTCATGGCAGCTGGGGAAGCTTGGTTTTGAAGGTCAAGAAGACACAGCTCCGAGGTGTGGGCAAACCCCTGAGACCCAGGCAGAAGCCGACTGTCACCTGTCCACTGCAAGCATTGCAGGAGGGACGGCGTGGTCAGCAGGTTCTAGAGAGGCGAGTGAGGCGGCTAGAAGCACGCCCTGCCTTGGGCAGCCAGGAGGTCATTCCGGACTTCCAGGGGCGGGTTAGAGGCTGGAGCGCGGGGTGCAGGGCAGGGAGGAAAGGTGATCCGAATGACCGGGCGGACTTCCGGGAACAAGGTGATGCTCCACAGTCGGTTCAGCTACCGAGAAGCAGTCACCTGTTAGGGGGACGAGCCCCTGCCCCCACCTCATCCCTCTAGCACCTCTCCTAGGGAAAGCCCTGGGCCGGGAAGAGGCCCGGGGCACCTCGAACTCTGCGGAGCGCGCTCGCCTGGCTGGCATCTGACCCGGGGCGGCGGCGGGCACGGGAGCGAGCAGCTTACGGCCGGCCTAGGGACGGCGATCTCCAGTTTCGCGTTGGCAGCACGGCCCGTGCGCTTCAGGTAGCGGCGGGCAGGCCTGGTTGGCGGGAGGCGGGCAGGGCCCACCGGGAGGCGGCGGCGGCCCGCGGCTTCTCTTCCCCGCCCCCCCTCCCCCCCCCCCCCCCCCAGCTCGGCGCGCAGGTCGGGCACCGCAGGGGCTGCGCGCTGCCCGCTACCCGCGGGCATCTCCGCTGCGAGGCGGCTCCCGGGCGGTAGGGGGGCCGGGCTGCGCGGCGCTGTGCCCCCCTGCGCGGCCCCGGCGCCCGCCCCGCAGTGGGGTGCCTGCAGACTGCCGCCGAGCTCGGGCCGGCGGGGGGGTGGGGGTGGGGTGGGGTTGAGGGTGGGGGCGCGGCCTGGCTGGGTCCCCGACCGCCGTGGCCTTGGTGTCCCGGAACCGGCTCCGCCGCAGTCGCCGTGCGTCCTGCCCTGCGTCGTCGTCACCTGCGCTCCGGCCCGGCCCACGGCATGGCCCGGTCTCCCGAACCCGGTGAGTGCGGCGGGAGGCCGCGTTTTGCTGACTTTGGACCCACGGCCCCCGCGGACCAGGGTGGGCATGGGGTGGAGGGCGTCCCGGGGTACGATGAGCTTCCGCTCTGGGCTGCCCCGCTGCCCTGCTCTTAAGAGCCCTGATCCTTGTTCTGCGGTGGCCGGAGTTCCAGCGGCGTCTGATGAGCCGGCCGCCTCCTGGCTCCCTGGTGGCCCGGGTTGCATCTGCCCGCTTTAGAAAATGAAGGGACCTTCCCGGGACTTTGGGCCATTTAGGCGTCTGGGCTGGTTTTTCGGTTTGTTTCAACTGGTCTGATAGAACTGAGGACTTCCTCTAGGAGGCAAAGGGAGGGACTATATACCTGGGTGTCCCGGGCCTTTTGAGACCTTCATCCTCACATCCTAGCTGGTCTTTCTGACCAGGGAGGTGCACTGCCTGCGTTCTGGGAGCCAGCCTTCTGCCCTTGAGCTCCCCGGTACCTGCTTTGCCAGCCAAGCTCCAGTGTCTCCTTTTGACTGGCAGAGGCCTCCTGGTGAGTTTGAGAGGCCCTGAAGTAAAAGAGGCTTGCTGAGGAGAGTCACTTTCCCTCCTATGTGTTTGGAAGCTCAGTGATGGAAAATTCGCGAAAGAGCTGCGTTGAGCGCTAGGTGGCAGAGAGTTCTGCTAGCACCATCCGAGCCCTGGTTGGCTTGGGGCCCTTGATGTGATCACCGACATGTAGCTGTCTTCAGGGAAAAGCTGGGTGCCGCTGACACTTGAGAGAAGTTCCTCCCTTGCCCAGGGAGTGCCGACACTGAGTGGCAGTGACCCCCTTGAGCCAGGCCAAGGAACCTTTGTCAGCTGTCACCTCTGCAGAGTTGTTGACAGCAGGTCTGAGAGAGCTGGTCTGGCTGCATTTCTTCCTAGGACTGGTTTGCCAGGGGCCTGGCAGGCGCCCTGAAGATGGTGGCACGGGCTTGGCCTCTCCAAGAACAGTGATGTTTGCTGGGTGGGTTTAACCTCTCTGTCGGCCTCTGGCCAGCCTCGGTGCTCACCTGTCAGACTGAGATCCTAACATGAGACCATCTCGGCTAGGCCAGGAAGTTCTTCAGGAATGAGGATCTGGTCTTGCTCTGATTCCCGCTGAGCCATTCTGTAAAAGGCCTCTCAGTCATTTCCTAGATCGAAGATGCCTTGGGCTGAAGATCATAGCCTTGGCATTCAGCCGGGAGATAGAAACATTCTCTCCTCCAAAGCTGCTCATTGGCCTTCCTGGTTCTTCCCTCATGTAGATGAATGGTTGTTCCAGGTGCTGGCTACGTATCCAGGGCGGGAGATATAGAAAGGATGAGGGCATAGGACGATGGGCAAAAGACTGGAGGCTTAAGGAAGAAGAAGGAAAAAAGACCAGAGTCTTCACCCTGTTCATTCACCAAGAAGTAGCATTCACAAAGGAGGTTTCATATTTTAAAAAGAATTCCTATTCTCAAATGATAGATCCCAAGTAACGGGGTGGCACAGCGGTTACTTGACATTCTGCAATCTCTAAGAGTGACAGTTCAAAACCACCAGCACTCCAATGGAGAAAGACAGGGCTTTCAGCTCCCCATAAATAGCTACAGTCTCTGAAGCTCACAGTTTGCCCCTATGCTCCGGGGTGGCTATGTGTTGGTATTGACTCGATGGCAGTGAGTTTGGGTTTAGTGGTTACCAAATAGAAGCTGGGGAGAGGGTCTGCGGCATAATGAGCTCCATGCATCATGTCTGAAGAATGGAGTGTGCAGATGAAACCTGATGCTCGGGCACCGTGGGGACAGCAACAGCGGTGAGGGCAACAGTGGCACAAGCAGCAGACTTCTGAAGCCCCAATGATGGGCCAGGGTCTATTTTAAGTACATTGCTGTCATCACGAAGGAGTTCAAGCATCGTGGCTTCCCATTTTATAGGGAACAGCAAAGTTTAGTCACTTGTCCAACACCAGGTAACAAAGTGTTGGAGCCAGGACTTGAACTCACGATGGCTGGCTTGCGTGCACATTACCGACGCCAGGTGGCCACAGGCACACTCATCAACTTGACTCACGCTTCAGTCATTGATTTGATGCGGGTGTTTACCTCACATGTCATGATTCAGTCCCGATCATAGCCCAGGCATGGAGGTGCAGTATTGAATGAGACGGTCTGGCATGGGGTTGGCACGTAGCAGAGGGGGCCCTTTCCCCTAAATCTGGAACCACCCACCCCCACTTCAGAAATAAGCAAAAGATAGAACGGAGCCCTAGTGGCAAGCCCCTGCCATCTTTATGTGGGAGTGACTGAGAGGACTGATGTCTTTCCCCATGGGATCTGCTTGATGGCAGCCTTCCCTGTCATTTGGGGCTTGCCAGCTCAGGGTAGCTTGTGAGATGCAAGTTCTGGGCCTGGTTATCACAGATTGCCTTCACGTCCATTCAAAAGAGCCCTCAACATGGAGGAGTGGGCGGGGGAGATGTCGGACAGTGTAAGATATGACCGGACAATAGCAATTTATAAAGTATTGAGGGTTGGACGGGGAGGGGGGACAGGGACTGAGGGGAAAGGGTGGGGCGCTGATATCAAGGGTTCCAATGGAAAAGCGGATATTTAGAGAATGATGATGGTAGCAGACATGCAAAGGTGCTTGGCACAGTGTATGTATTTATGTCTTGTGAAAAACGATGTACGAAGCCCCAATAAAACGATTTTAATAATGTAAAAAAAGAGCTCTAAGAAG
>PVJH01025425.1:0-31542 GCA_004026705.1 Nesogale talazaci
CAGCACACACTGAAGACCCCCAGAGCTGGGTTGGCCCTGACGCCTCCCTGCGCACACACTCGCAGACCCCAGCCAGCTCTGGGATTCCTGGTGTGCATGGGGGACGTGGGAATCCCAGTGCCTTTGTTCCCTGCAGCACATTTCACCACATGTCCTGCCTCAACAGGACCCTGGGAGCTTCCTCTCTCCTCCTCCTCCTCCACCTCCTGCTCCCCCTGGGCTCCTTCTCCATCACGGATTTGCCTAGCTCTCCCTGCTCTGGGTTCCCACCCTCCCCCCTTCCACCTCTTGTGCGCCTCTCAGAGCAGCAGACCCCCGTGCGATGTTTACACAGCCCCAGAGTCGGAGACACTGACAAAATATGAGACCTTTTGGGAGCCACATTCCAGGGAAATGAGAAGTCACAGCCCCCACCCCACTGCTCGACTCCTCCCCCCTCCCCCCTTTCCCCCCCAGCACTGCCCTTCCCCACCAATGAGGGAGCAGGGTGTGTGTGTGTGTGTGTGTGTGTGTGTGTGTGAGAGAGAGAGAGAGAGAGAGAGAGAGAGAGAGAGAGACTGCACGCACTTATGTGCACACTGACTGCTTATGACACATTCCAAGTTAACTTATTAGCCCCTGAAGGTTCTGCAAGCCATTACCTCAGAGAGCACTTTACCGAGACGAGTGGGGGTGGGGGGCTTCAGACTTCTTGCAAGTTTTTACACAAAGCACAATGAAATGGTTTCCCACTCAAGACCACCACATTCCACTTCATTGCAGGGTTGGAAGTCACTATAACAGGAGACGGGCAAGGTCTGAGGTGCCAGAGGCTTCCCTGGGGTCTGGCTCAGAAGAGCATCCCTGGCAGTCTGGTTATTTGCAATCAGAGGGTCCTTGGGAGGCCCTGATCCCAGGGCCCAACCCCAGACGGAAGAAAAAGGGTTGAAGGTGGCAGGAATGTGTTTAACAGCCTCCCCGGGGGCCACTGAGGCCCAGGGACACGGAATGTGTGGGAATGACTCTTAGCAATGGATCACTGGACGGCAAACTGCGGCTCTCCAGCCAGATGGGGCTCTTTCAGTGAGGATGTGCGGCTCTGAAGTCACCTTGAAAACATTTGAAGGTTATTATTTCAGATCATGGTGATCTTGGAAAGCCATTATTTAAGGTTCTTGCGTGATTTTAATGTTGTTAGGAGGGGCGGGATTGGCTCTTCGGTCTCAGTTTGCTGACCCCTGGGTTATGGGATAACGGCCCAGCCATGGAAGGCAGCGGCTGAGAACGAAGCAAAAAAGGCCCCCTACTGTCCTCCGCAGGCGTCGCACTCTGGCTGAAAGGCCTCAAGTTCACGGCTTTCTGGCTGCATGACTGACTTAAGGCTCCCTGCCTCAATCTCCTCATGGGACCAGCTTTCTGAGCACACTTCAAAAATTAAGTGAGATGAGGGCTAAGTTCCTCTTTACAGCAGCTACTCAATAAAGAGTGACTACAAAGAAAGGAATGACAATGAAGTATCCTTCCTGTAAGAGGAAGTGGGAAAGTTAGCTCTTTAAAAAGGATGAACAAAATGGACACACCCTTGGCTAGACTAACCAAAGAGAGAAGATCCTACGTAGCTAGAATCCGAGATAAGAGGATACAGGAAAATAAGTTAGATAAGAACTGACCGATTGGGCTGAGCCCCAGTGGCGTAGCAGTTGAGTGCGGGACTGCGGCCCACTGGCTTGGCAGTTCAAATCCAGCAGCAGCTCTCCAGGAGCAAGGCTGGGTCTCCCACTCCCACCAGAGGGCAGTGATGCCTACCCCCCACCAAAAAAAAAAAAAAGGAACTGACCAATTCCAAGAAAGAAACTACCAAAAGTGACCTAAGAAAATCTAACTAAACCTAAGACAAGTGAAGAGATTGATGGAGGAACCATTAAAGCAAAGTTCAAGCCTAGAAACTTCACAGGCAAATCCCACCAAAAGCATGAAAGCAACGTCCACAGCCAATCTTGACAAGCTCTTCCAAAAATTAGACAAGGAGAAAACAGCGCGAGACCGATATCATCCTCATTTCCAAAACCAGACAAATACAGCACAGAAAAATAAAATGACAGACCGGTGTCTCTTAAGAACAGAAAGGGAAGCTGAGCCCCGATGGCGCAGTGGTTGTGTGTCGGACTGCGGCCCACAGGGTTGACAGTTCAAATCCAGCAGCAGCTTTCCAGAAGCAAGGCTGGGTTTCCTACTCCCACCAGAGCAGTGATGCGAAAAATAAAAATAAAATAAAGTAAAAAAGAACAGAAAGGGGAAAATCCTCAGCAAAATGCTTCCACACTAAATCTAACAACCTAGGTAAAAGAATTACACACCGTGACCACTGAACACCCGGGAAGGCCAGGTTGGTTTAACATCGGAAAAATCAACATAAAGCACCATAACAAGGAAAACTCAAAATCGCTGTCATGGAGTTCACGTGGGAGCCTAGCAGTGCTACAGAGGAGCCTAGAGCTGCACCCCCTACCCCCACCCAGGGTCTGGAGCTGTCAACCTTCACAGGGGCAGAACCCGTCAGCTTTCTCCAAAGGAGGAGCTGGCAGCTTGAAGCTGCTGGTCTGTGGTGAGCAGTTCCAAAGCATAAGCCACAAGGCCACCAGGACCCCGTCAATGCAGAAAATGCACTGACCAAATTCTGACACCCTTTCATGATAAACACACACGCGCACACACACAATGTAAAAGAAAGAAACCCCTAAGACTAGAAAGGAAATTCTTCAACCTGAAAAAGAGCACCGATGATAATTCCACCGCTAACATCATACAAGTGAAAAACTGACGCATCTCGATTGGAAAGAGAACACAACTAACTTTTTCTCAGATGGCGTGAGAATAAAAAAAAAAATCATCGCTTCTCGGCCTTTTGGCTAAGACCAAGTGTGGAGAATAAAAAGGAAACCCTAGCCCTGGTGGCAAAGTGGTTGTGTGCGGGGCTGTGGCCCTCGGGGTTGACAGTTCAAATCCAGCAGCAGCCCTCCAGGAGCAAGGGACGTGATCCCACCAGGGCAGTGATGCCACAAAAAAAAAAAAAATCCTACAAAATCCACTTTAAATGATTAGAACCAATCAATGAATTCCGCAAACAATAGGATATAAGGTCAATATGCAAAAATCAATCATCTTTCTACACACGTCATGAGTGATCAAAAATGAAATGAAGACGGCAATTTCATTTTAATGGCATCAGAAAGTATAGAATACACTTAACAAAATAAATGCCCGGTGTACACTCTGAAAACTACAAAACATCTTTGAAAGAATATTTTAAGATTTAAACACCTAAATAAATGGAAAGATAAAAAAATTAAATTAAAAAAATAAATAAATGGAAAGATAGCTTATATTCATGAGCCCCAAACCCAACCCACCTGCCATCGATTTCCCATCACAGGAACCCTCTAGCCGAGCAGTTCTCCACCTTCCACATGCCGCAACCCTTTCACACACTTCCTTATGTGGTGGTGACCCCCCTCTAACCATAAAAATGATTTCCATTGCTACTTTATCACTGTCATTTTGCTACCGTTATGAATCGGGCAACCCCTGTGAAAGGGTCGTTCGACCCCCAAAGGGATCACGGCCCACAGGTTGAGAATCGCTGATCTCTCGGGTGTCCTTGATGCCTGGCTTCTCTCTCTCAGAGGATGCCCTGGTTCTAAGGCAGGGCTTTGAGACACATGACCAGTAGTATGAACTCACCCAGCAGTGCTGCGGAAGAAAGACCTGGCTAACTGTCCCTGGAGAGTTTAAGCGGAGAAGAGTGCCATGAGGTAGGTCTACTTTGTAACCCACGGGGTCACCGTGAGCATCAGCTGATCAGCAACAGGTGTGTTTTTGAGAATTGCTGATGAGAGAAAGGGAAACACATCCAAACAGCTACCCCATCACCTTCAGCGAGCTCTGCCAGTCTCTGAGATTCTCTTATCTTTGACAAGGTAGATGGGACAGAGAAGTGGCAAGAGCGGACAGGCTAGTAACTTTTTTTAAAGGCGCCCTGGTAATGTAGTGGGCTCTGCACTCAACTGCAAACACAGGGTCAGTGGTTCAAACCCTCCGGTTGCTGCTTGGGGGAGGAGTGAGGCTGTCTGCTCCTGCAAAGATTCACAGTCTCTGAAGCTCAAGGGGCAGTTCCCACCCTACCCCCCAGGGTAGCAACGAGTGGGTCTCACCACAGTGGCAGTGAGCGCAACCTTCTGGGACCACTACCTTTGAGCTTGGTCTTCGATGTGAAGTGTAATTCCCAGCCCCACAAAACCGGTGCTTTTGTCATTGCGGTCACAACAGACTCAGGTTAAATAGTTTACGTAAGGCCACACACCCCGCTCTTGATAGAGCTGGAATTCCAACTCCAAACTCAGTCATTTGTCTCAGAGGTCAAAGTACTGAAACGCTCCACTAGGCTCCGAGAACTCAGGGAGTTCTGCACCTCCCCAAAGCCAGCCAATCCTGGAGGCAGGCAAAGGTGCACGTGGGAAGGCCAGTGGCAGGTGTGTTTATAAGCCAGGGGGCAGGAAAGTTGGTTGTAAGGAGCCTGAAAGGTGGGGGGTTAATTACAGGATTTCCTTTCCTTTCAAGTATGGATGTACGCTCCTTTGGAACCTCTTCCCCCCTCAAGAGCTGAGGCTGGGTCAGGGCGCTCCGCCCGCTTTGACCCAGGCAAGGAGGTGGGGGAGCGCCCATGAAGGAAGCCAAAAAAAAGAAGGAAACCAGTAGGTGAGAGGAAGCTACAGAGAAGCTGCTGCCCAACCAGCTGCTCCGTGCTCCTCTAAGCTGCCTGCGTGGAGGAGCACCAGGCTAAGAGGCTGTCCACCGAGGCAAGGGTTTCAAAACCAGGGGCCAATCAGCTGCGAGGAAAGCATTTCTCATAAATGAAGCTGGGGTTTCTGGGGAACACCTGCACTCTCCTACTATTTTTGCAACTCTAAGGAAGACAGCCAATGTATCCGGAGGTGGTTGTGGGGCTTGTTGTTGTTAATTGCCTCCATTCTGACTCAGGAGACACCCCCCACACACACACACACACCTGTGAGGAGTAGAACTCTCTAGAAGGAACCTTCTCGAAACCTTCTCTGCTGCCTCTGAGAGGGTTGGAATGGCCCACCGGTCCGACAAACCTGGACCTGTTTGTCACCCGCTATCCCCACCCCCACCCGTCAGTGACTGGGCGCTGTAGAAGAGAAAAACAAAACGAGAAAAACCCGCTATGTGCCGGGGGCGTGTGCTGGAAGTGGAAGCAAATCCTGGACCTTTCATTTTAAGTCCCGCACAGGACAGAAACAATGGGGGACGGGGAAGGACCCCATCATACTTAAGGGCGGGGACTAAGAGAGGCTTAGAAAGGGCTTCTTCCAAGGGCTTCTGCAGGAAGCAGTGGAGTGGCATTCTGGGAATGTCAGTGACTCCCCGGTCCCTGAGCCAGTCTGACTGCACAGTCCGTCTCTACTGGCTTCTTTCTTCTCTGCCCTTCTCGCCGGCTCCCTGGTCAGGGCCAGATTCCTGTGGGAGGCCCCTGTGGTCTTGACCCTCCTCCCTTTGGAACTCAATTCTGGAGTCTGTAAAATAGGGTGACCCCGAGCCTTGCCCCCTTCTCAGAACTGTGAGGATGAGGCGTGAAGGCTACACTGGAAATCGCCCCAGCAGCCACACATCCCGGGACATAGGCGGAGGACTGCCGAGCAATACACAACTCAGAAGAAAAAGCTGGGCTTCCCCCAGACCAGAGATGAGCAGACTGGCTGGTTCCATCCATAAGAAGTTCAAGAGCAGACCACACGAAGACCCCCAGTCATCTAACGGAGAACACCAATGACCTGTGGGGCCAGCGCCTTGCAGAGGCTCATAAAGGGCTGCTCAGGGCTTCTGGAGCAGCGGTTCTCAACCTGCACTTTCACAGGGGTCTCCTGCTTCATAAGAGTACCAGAAGGACAGTTACAAAAGTAATGTTATGGTGGGAGGGGGGGTCACCACCACACGAGGAACTGTATGAAAGCGTGGCGGCATGAGGAAGGTGGAGAACCCGTTCTAGAGCGTGATCTCACGCAAAGATATGTAACCACTTAGCGAGCTGTCCATTTCAGTCATGTGCCCTGGATGGTCTTTGAGCCCTAACCTAATTAACATTAAGATGACTCACCTGGAGTGGAGTGCCCTCCAGCTCCCGGTCAGGGGGGTAATGAAAAAGGGTTTGCTGGGGCTGAGCCCCGGTGGCGCAGTGGTTGTGCGCGGGACTGCGGCCCACTGGGACGGAGGTTCAATTCCAGCAGTGGGGCTGGGTCTCCTACTCCCATCACCGAAGAGCAGTGATGCCCCCCCCCCCAAAAAAAAAGAAAGAAAGAAAAAGGGTTTGCTGCTACTGCCTTCCCATTTCCACCCACTTCTTCAGCCTCTCCCTAAATGGGAACTTCCTCCTCCACAACATTCCTTCATTCTGCCTATTTCTTTACTGTATCCCTACTGGGTGCTAGCAGCCGAATGGGTACCCCTCTGATGTGGTTAGAGCCTAGTCCCACTCACCCACTCATCGGCTCATTCCCTTCCCTTGTGTGCCTGTTTTCGATCTGTCTTCTCCGTGACGATGAACACCCCACAGGAGCTTCAGTATGTACTGGATGTGCACTGGGAGCCGGGACCGGGCCTCTCCCCTCACACCACTGGCCATGTCTTCTGAGGCACATGTAAGACGCAAAGACCCAGACATGTTCCCTGGGCTCTTTAGTCATCTACTGTTCCGAGGAAGTTGAACGGTGCCCCCCTCTGTGCCAATGTGCCTTCAGTCCTGCACCAGCCACCTCCCACAGCTGGAAGACAGCGGGGTGAAGTTCCAAGGCAGGTTCCTATGCCCCCCGAAACCAGCCTGGTCAGCCTTTGCCCTCTCTCTGGGGCTCTGTGTTAGACATCCTTCAAGAGGGTGCCCATGAAGTCTTGCCTCCTGGTATGCGGGCCTCTGCGCAGTACTCTCCCACACTGAACAGAACCGACTGGGTGACTGGTAGAATCTTACAGAAATAGCAAGACCAGAGTCTGTCTTGGAAGAAGACCAGAGGGGTTAAGCAGTGGTTCTCAGCCTTTCTAATGCCACGATCCTTTAATACTTACAGTTCCATGTGACAGTGACCCCCACCACCACCATAAAATGATTTTCGTTGCTACTTCATAACTGTTATTTTGCTGGTTTTTTCCCCAATAATTGTATTGGGGGCTCTTAAAGCACTTACAACATTCAATACATCATTTGTATCAAGCATACTTGTACATGTTGCCACTTCACTTGCAAATATTTTCTCTTGAGCCCTTGGTATAAGCTCTTTTTTTTAAATAAATCATTTTATTGAGGGCTCATACAACTCCCATTTCGATCAATACAACCATCAATTGTATGCAGACCACATTTGCACACTTGCTGCCATCATCACTCTCAAAACATCCTTTTGCTACTGGTATGAATTAATTGGGCGACTCTCGTGAAAGGGTCGTCCGACACCCACCCCAGAGGGGTCTTGGACCCACAGGTTGAGAACCGCCACGTTACAGGCAAGGATGGCAAGACCTCATCTTTCATACGTGGGACATGTTGTCAGGAGGGACCAGTCCCTGGGGACGGACAACCTGCTTGGCTGAGTGGCAGGGCAGTGAAAAAGAGGAAGGCCTTCAGTGAGATGAAGGGACACGGTGGCTACAACATGGGAACAGTTGTGAAGAACATGTCTTCCAAGACTGGGTCACAAAAGGCATTGCAGGCAGCCATGTCCTCTCTGAGGCAAACCTGCCACCATCTTGTAAGGAACTCCAGCAGCCCTACAGAGAAGTACAGGCCAAGCAAGGGAGACCTCTTGCCAGGAGCCAGCCCCAATTTGTCAGTCATACAAGTGCACCCCCGGGGAAGGAGAGGCTCCAGTCCCAATCAGGCCTTCCAAGGACTACAGCTCCTGTCAACATTGACAATAGCCTCACGAAAGACCCTGAGACTGAGCCAGATCGCTAAGCTGCTCCACAAGTCCTGACGCGCAGAAGCTGGGTGAGATCATCATTTGTGATGAGACACTGCTAAATTTGGGGGCAATGTGTTACGTAGCAGAGAGACATAAGCACCGCTCCCTTTCAGCTCACGTTGCAAGAGCAGTCTGGTAGGTGGCATGTCAGGGTACCTGGCACCCATCACGAATGGGTGGGGATGACCAGGGGGGGCAGCCCTGGTGAAGACAGGGGAATAAGAAAACCCCAGGGTGAGGCCGAGCCCCAGTGGCCTAGTGGTTGTATGCGGGACTGCGGCCCATTGGGTTGGCATTTCAAATCCAGCAGCAGCTCTCCAGGAGCAAGGCTGGGCCTCCTACTCCCACCAGAGGGCAGTGGTGCCCCCCCCCCAAAAATTAAAATGCTAATTGTTTTTAAAAAAAAGAAAGAAAACCCCAGGGTGTGGGAGAACTATCACATGAAAGACTAAGCTCCATCTTTCCAAGAAATCACTCACCCACTTCACCTATCTCCTCACTGCTCAGGCAAAAAACCTGGGGGTCATCTTGAGTAGTTTCTCTCCCTCTCACACTGACCCCTCCTCAGGACCTTCCCTGTGAGCCCTGTGAATGATGCCACCCACCTGCCTCACCTCTGCGACTTCAGCAGCTCCGGGGTCATCTCTCTGCCCCTGGGCCAGACTGGCTTTGTCTCGAGGTGGAAGTCAGAGCATGTCTCTCACGCTCTGTGCCCTCCAGCTCTGTGGCCTTCCAGTCACTCAGTCAAGCCACATTTCTCTCCCCTCAGGGCCTTTGCATTCCCGTCACCATGTGACATCATTTGAACCCTCCATCCCCCACACCACCTCCATGAAGTCCTCCTGGGCTGTCCTAATCACTCAGACCCCACTGCTCTGGTGCATTTCCTTTCTGACTTGGTGGTGGTATCTGCGCGGTCTTCCTTTTTAGAATATGAGCTCCGTGAGGATAAGGTCTCACCGGTCTTCCACCCTACAAGCGTCTGCCACGTGGCAAAAGTCCACGTTGAAAGAATCCTGCCTAGAGGCAGGGGGGTGGACAAGATGACTTCCAGGTTGACGTGGGCAGCAAGCTCTTGTGTGCTCTGGGATTCACACTGCCCATCCCAGCAGGTTGGTAGTCGGGAGGTGTGCTGCTGGGGGGAGAAATTGCCAAGTGTGTGAAGCTCATGCCAACAGTGGGTCCCATTCCCTATGATCTGGTACTCCTCTGCCCATCTGCCCTCTCCTCTCCTGGTCAGCCTCCTTGGCCAGGAAGAGCAAGGGAGCTGCAGTCGGGTGCATCCCAGCCCCCCCAGAACACTCCTACCCATCTTAGGCATCCCTCTGACACACACACCCTCCCCCACAAGAGACTGTCGTACTACCGCAAGTGATCACCACCTGTCCTAGCTCACTGAGCTTCCCCGGGCCACCCATTCCCCATACTCAGCAACTCCACTGCTTGTAAGTTCATCTCCGTATCCTCTCTTAGTGTATCCTGCTGCAGAAGGAGACTGAGGAAAAGGATCAAGGAAACTTGCCACTAGGCAATCAGGCTCCATCACAAGGAAGCAGGACGGTTGGGGACAGGGTAGGGGAGGAGCGTTGCCGTGGAGTCTTACTGAGGGCACCTCGTTTTCCTTGTTTCTAACTCTCCCGTTTAGGTGATGGTTCCTAAGCTCCCTCCTGATGGAATGTGAAGAATAAACTCAGATAAGGTGCGTGAAGTACTTTCTGGGACCTGCCCCAAGGTTGTAAATAAGAGAAACAGGCTCAGGGAGGGGAAAGGAGTGAGCTGGAGAGCAATAAGAAAATGGGGGGGGGGGGGGTAGAGAATTAAAATTTTTTTTAATTTAAAAAGAAAATGAGGGGCTGAGCCCCGGTGGCGTAGTGGTTGTGTGCGGGACTGCAGCCTGGGATGGAGGTTCAATTCCTGCTCCACAGGAGCAAAGGCTGGTTCTCCTACTCCCACCACCAGAGAGCAGTGATGCACCCCCCAAGAAAACAACAAAAAAGAAAATGGGAATGCTCTAGAGTTGAGGCTGACAAATGCTGCTGTGCGTGGGTAGAACACCAAGGTGGGGAATGAAGGAGGAAGCAGAAACCCACTCCATACCCAGGCGGAGAAATGGCTGGTGGAGCCGCGCAAGTGGCAACAGTGAACAAACAGAACAGAAACAAGACCACCTGCTCACGCTCAGCCTCCTACCCTGGAGTTTGGGGATTTATTGGGGGGGGAGGGGTCTGCCCCATCAGCAGCCTCTCCACTCACAGTAATCAATCACTAGTGTGTGTGTGTGTGTGTGTGTGTGCGCGCGCACTCCTTTAATGTGCCAGGTGGCTGGAGGGGTTCACTGGTAGCAATCCTGCTTTCCAGGCACAAGACCAGATTCGATCCCCAGCCACTGCCCCTCTTCCAGCCATTCTGACAGACTAGCCATGGAGATGGGGCAGTGGGCTTCCCTAGAGATGGCCGCCTTGGAAAGCCAGTGGAATAGTTCTATGTTGCCCTGAGTCGTAATTTAAGACACTGGGTTTGTCTGCTAGATGCAGGCTTAATAGTAGGCACTAAGGGCTGCTGCTCCTAAGGGCAGCCTCCTCCCTCCGACTGCCCCTGCGTAGAATGCCAGCCTGAAGGGCCAGCCTCGGTGGCCTGCCAGAGGTCGGCCCGCTGGGTCTGTGCAGCAACTGGGGGAAAGTGCGGACAGGCTCTGGCAGCAGAGGAAAGGTCGGATTTGTGCAGGGCTAATTCCAGCTCACGCTGACCATGTCGGATGGCGTCCCTCAGTGTCCCCTCCAGAGTAATCTTGAGAGGGGCCGGGGGCCAACACCCTCCTCCTGTGGAGGGTTCCAGCTCCGAAGTCCAGGCTCCTTGCAGGGTGCCTCCACCTCCAGGGCCCACCTGACAGCAGTCTCCTTCCCAGCAGTCCACGGGGTGGGGAGAGCGAGTGTGCAGGCGCAGCCCCCCTACCCATTCCTCCAGCTGAACATGGCTGCTCCAGAGAAGGAGGCAGCAGGGGGTCAAGCGGGCAGGCCCACCAGCACTGGGCATTGCCCTCCGTTGGGCTCCTCCCAGGGGTCACTGCTGGGGAAACTGAGGCTGGCAGTTAGGGCCAATGGTTGCCCACGGGGCTCCAGACCAGACCTTCCTCCTCCCCACCTCACCCCCACGTCCTCCTCCCCACCCCCACCCCACCCCCACCGCCTACCCTCTCCTGGCGCCCTGGGGTCCGAAGGCTGAGGCGCCACCCCGAATTCTTCGCGGCTGGCCAAGGCCGGCTTACCGGGGCTCGGCATGCCCGCGGAGTCCAAGAAACTTCCCTCCCCGCGCCGCGGATCGCACCACACCGCCCCCCCCCCCCACGCCCCCGGGGGAACCAGGGGAAATACCTCCGCGGGCCCTCCCTGGGAGCGCGGGACCCCCGCCCGGGGTCCGGAGTAGCCGCGAGCCTGCGCGCCACCGCCCCGCCCGGGTCTCCCGGCTCCCCCCTCCACCCGCCGGCCGGCCCGGCCTTCACCTTGACCTGCGGCCGCCCGGGGCCAGGGCGCTTTGCATAAACAAAGGGAGGAGGAGGTGGAGGAGGGCCGCGCCGGCCCCGCCCCGGCCCCGCCGGCGCCCCCCGCCAGCCGCAGCCCCCGGCCCCCCGCGGGCCCTTACCTTGGCCTGGCATTTCCGATGACAGGAGAAGCTGCAGACTGCGGGAGGGAGGGAGGGAGGGCGAGACAGAAACAAAGTTTGTAGCCGCGAGGGATGAAATGGAAGCTCGGGCAATCTCCTCCCTCCAGCCCGCCCGCCCGCCCGCTCTCCCTCCGCGCTCGCAGCGAACGAGGGACCGCCACGGAGGGGGCGGCTCCCCCGGACGGCGGACCCGCGGGTTCGGGAGGCGGGAGCCCCCCCTGCGCCAGAGCCCCTCCGGGCGCGGGAAAGGGGAGCCGGCGGGGCCGCGGGGTTGGAACCGGCTCCCGCGTTGGAACCCGGCCAGGCACCGAGGTGGCCCCGACCCAGGCCCCCTGCCAGCCAGGCCAACAGTGGGGGAGCCTTGCGCCTGGAGTGGACAGACAGCACATGGGAGCCCCGTACCACGCACACCCACACACACACACACACACACACACCGTCCCCCCGCCCCCGCCTGCACACGCACCCTAGACACACGCATAGCCTCGTTCTCACCTTCTGGCCAGGGGGCACCGACACAGCACGCCGTGGCACAGAGACCCTCGGGAGTCAAGCCCCGACAGCCGTGCACACACGGGTCTCACAAGGACGCACAAACCTCTGGTCGAAAAGTTGAAACACACACTCACACACACACATACATAACCAGTCTCGCTCCGCCCTCCCACTACCAGAAGCTGGAATCAAATTTCCTATCAGGTTCCCTTTGCCTGGAATGTCCCTAGCCCTGCCCACCCCACCCCACCCCACCCTCCAGTGCTGGAAGGGGGCAGTGGGGGATGGGTGCAGCCCCTTAGTCCTAGGACTCTGCTGAGGCTTCCCATGCCCCCTTCCCTCTGTCCCAAGAGGAACAGGAGAGGCTGTCTGCCTGTAGAGACTTCTTTAAAAACTTCAAAACTCAGCAAACCCTGCTGTGTCGTTGCACTGTGTCCTGTAGGGTCTCTGAGTGGGATTTGGACTGGATTCATGCTCCTCACAGAATGCAGCAGGGGACACTGAGGTGAGGCAACTCCCCCATGTCCACCCCCAAGCAATCTCTCTGCCACCCAGTCTCTTCTGACCCATAGGGATCCTATAGGGTCCAGGAGGTCTGCCGAGGCAGTGACTCTTTATGGGAGAAAGTCAAAGTCCATCAGTGGAGCTGGCTGGTGCTTTCAAACTGCTGATCTGAAGGTTAGCAGCTCAACTCCTAACGACTACAACACCTGGACTCCTGAGATAGGGCAGGGGAGGGGAAAAAGAGCTCCCCCATTCTGCGGCTTCTGGGTTGTCTGTGGCATCATACACAGTGGGGGGGGGGGGGGGAGGCGGATCTCGAGAAGCTGGGAGGCAATGTGGGTAGAGACTGGAATGAGACCTCAAGCCAGTGATCCCGCTGGTGCTGGGCAAGGGTTCTTTGACTCCATGGGCCACTCAGCCCATGCTCACTCAATCCTCTGTAACCCTGACCTTGAGGGAGTTTACCCGTAGGGGTCACACGCCTTACTCAAATTCCTGCCCCACACCCCACACTCCAAGCCCCACCGTCTCTTCTCTGACCTCGGAGGGTGGAATCAAGAAGACCTCGTGCAGGGACTCTTCGTCAGCTGACCACATCCTGGTCCTAGACCTTCAAGAATATGTCACAGCACCCCTTTCTGCACCGCTCCCAACCTTGTGTCACCAGGGTCTTGGACATACAGCTGAGAGCCCCTTCAAGGAAAGGACGTACCTATACACACATACACACATCCTATCCTGCACAGCATCTCATATACAATAACTTAAATCGACGCTTAGTGGACCTCCGCTAGAATTAGGTGTACCTCCATTTCGTCAGCATTCTGATTCCATCAAAGGGCATCCCTGGGTGTCCACTCTGAGCCCCCCAGTCTGCACAGTAAGAACACAAGGGGAGCTAGGACAGGCCCTTGTTCCAGCACCACATCTTACATTCCAAACTCACTGCCACCCACGGGTTGCTGAGTCACAGCGACCATACAGGACAGGGCAGGACTACCCCAGTGGTGTGTGTGTGTGTGTGTGTGTGTGTGTGTGTGTGTGTCCGTCCAAGATCAACTCATGACGGAAGCAGAAGTTCTGTCTGTTTCCTGCAGAACTGCTGGTGGGTCTGGACCGCCAAACATTTCATTGGCAACCCTACCTGTGAGTCCGAATCGACTGGAAGGCTGTGAGAGCGAGTGTTCTGTTTTGTTTTTTCAATCATTTTATAGGGGCACTCATACCATTCAATCATATCAAGCATATTTGTGCATCTGTTGCCATCATCTTCTTCTACACACTTACTTTCTAGTTGAGTCCTTGGTATCAGCTCCTCTTTTTCCCCTCCCTCCCTCCTCCACACCACCCTCGTGACCCCTTGGGGTCACCCCTGACAGTTCCCAGAATGCACCACATTCCCTCCTACCTCGGGGCCTTTGCACTTGCTCTTCCAGCTGCCGGGAGCGCGCTCCTTCCCCCAGCACTCTAATCGTCACTGAGGTGAATTCCACTGAAAGCCATCTCCTCAGAAAGATCTGGCCAGGCCACCCAAACTAGAGTGCCACCCGCCTTTGAGTTGTCCCCGACTCCTGGTGTCCCAGTAGAAATAATGATCCCCGAGACTTTCAAGGACTGGCTTTTCAGTGCTTGCCACATCTCTCTTCTAAGGCACTGCTGGGGAAACTCCGGCCCTCAACCTTTCGGTTAGCCGCAGAGCACGTGCACTCTCTGCCCCACCCAGGGACTCCCAAATGAGAACACGAGCCCCGGTTTTCACCTCAGCACCCTGTTCATTCGCTTCGCAGCCCAGTTCTCAAGCATATTGGGTCATTCCCTGCAGATTCATACAGAATATACACATCGCCTGATGCCTGGGTCATGAGGACAGAGAGCACGCCTGTCTCGTGCACCTCATCTCTCTGGCCAGATCATGCTTCTCTGTGCACATTAGAACCCAGCAGCACCAGGGACATAGCTGAGCTGGCGTACCGGGTCCCTGTCGGAATTAATGGCAAGAGGCACGCGCGCATGGCTTGGTGTTCACAGTGTGGGCGGCCCTCGTCCTTGGGTGGCCTGCATGGCCATCGAGGGCTGCTCTGCTTGTCACAGAGAGGCATTCAACAAAGGTCCTGGGTACCCCCCCCATGGATGGTAGCTGGATGGAGACATCACAGTGTGCTGGATGCTTCCCAAGACATACACCCCGCCTCCCCCCCCCCCCCCCAGAGACCCACAAGCCAGAAGATGGAAGAATTCGGGAAACCACACTCTAGTGTCAGGTTCCAAGCAGGACTCACTCAGCCTCACTGCCAAGGAGTTGAGGCCGGTGCCTAGCAACCCAATGGGACAGGGTGGAACAGCTCCTGTGCATTTCAGAGACTCTAACTCTTAGTCCCTTTTTTTTTTTTTTTTGTGGCATCACTGCCCTGGTGGGAGTAGGAAGTCCAGCCTTGCTCCTAGAAAGCTGCTGCTGGATTTGAACTGTCAACCCTGTGGGCCGTAGTCCTGCACACAACCACTAGGCCACCAGGGCTCAGCGACTCTAATTCTTTATGGAAGTGGAAAGCCCTGTCTTTCTCTCAAGGGGCACCTGCTGGTTTCGAACTGCTGGACTTGAGCATCTCAGCCCAATGGGTAGCAGTGGCCAAGCGCCTGCCCAGGGGTGTCTACACCAGCAGATGTCCAGCTAACCCCAGGGAGGCCCTCTCTCCCTGTGTCCCCTGCATTCTCAGGTCTTCTCCCATATGACAGCCTCTCCTCCTATGCCACTTCCATTTCTCCCGCTGTCATTGGGTTTGGGTCACAGACTTCCGCTGGCTTCTCCCTTCCCAGCCCAGCAGGGGCACTGCAGATGTGCTACAGAAAAGGGGCACTGGCTGCGAGCCTCCTAGGTGTCCATGCGCTGTGTGGTTCCCTCCCTGATGAACAGGGCTGATGTGTGTCACCAATCAGATGCTGGAGCCATGAAGGCACGCTCCCCAGGGACACGGTGGCCTCCCTGTGACCCACAGGAGACCAAACTGGAGGGAGCCAGGGCCCAGACCAGTGAAGAAGCCGCCCAAGGAAGGACTGAGGCCTCTTGCCAACAGCCACGAGAGAGCGCCATTTTGGAAATGGATCTTCAAGCCCCAGCCATGCCCTCAAGGACTGCGGCCTGGTGGACATCCTGACTACCATCTCCTGAGAGACTCTAAGCCTGAACTTCAAAACCCAAACTCACTGCCATCCAGTCCACGGTGATTCACAGCGAGCCTAGGTCAGGGGTCCTCCACCTTCCTCCTGCTACGACCCTTTCATACGGTTCCTCCTGTGGTGGTGACCCCCCCCAACCATAGAATGATTTTCAGTGCTGCTTCATCACTGTCATTTTGCTATTGTGATGAATCAGGCGACCCCCGTGAAAGGGTCATTCGATCCCCGAAGGGGTCTCGACCCACAGGTTGAGAACCGCTGCTCCAGAACAAGGTAGAACCGCCCCTGTGAGTTCCCAAGACTCTAACCTGGCAATAAGACAGGGTAGAACTGCATTGTGAGAATTTGAGCCCGCCTCTTTATGGGAGCAGAAAGCCCCGTCACTCGAACTGCTGATCTTGCCATCAAGGAAACCCTTGGCCCCTAGAGCTTCTCGGAGGGCTCGTCAGGTAAGTGTCGGATGGCTAACTATCGGAGGAAGATAGGACTCTCCCATAACTATATCTCCTCCCAAATATTAAGCAAATATTAGTAGCCATTCACCACCTCAGAAGGTTAGAGTTATTCTCCTTAAAGGTTTCAGCTAGAGAGAAGCCTTTGTCTCTCCCACAAAAGATAGGGCTGACTCCCTACTGTTAGGCCCCCTCAAAGCTTTAGCTCAATCAAGTCTTCAGCCCAAGAGCAATAAAGATTAGGCTGCTGCCATCTGGAATCTTACGTCTGCCCATCTGGTCACCTGGGGACCCCAGTAACCTCCCTCTCCTATCACACTTGTACTCCTAGATCATCCCCCTCATTACTGTATAACCCATGGGATAGCCCCTTCCTATGACACGTGTCTTTACCTGTAATTAGGGGCCTTGTCTGTCCCCAAAAGATATATAAGGCTTGGTCAGAATAAAGGAGCTCTCTCTTCCCTCACCCTCTCACCCTGGCTCTCTCTCAGCCGCCTCTCCTCCACCAACTCCTCTCCCTCTCCTCCCTGTCCCCTTCCCCCATGTCCCCTCTTGCTCTCCAAGTGGACCTCCAAGTGGGGCTGAGGTGAGCATGCTACCATGAAATGTGTCTGGCTCCATTATTTATCTCCCTCGTGCTCTCTGTGACTTTATTATAATAATCAATTATCACTGTGCAATTGTGCCTACCAGACCCGTGATGTTAATGTCCGAGGCTGGCTTCCTCTGCCAGCTAACCCCAAGGTCAGCAGTTGAAACCCACCAGTCCTTTCCAGAAGAAGGATGAGGGAATATGATACCCCCTTGCTTGCTGCAGCTGAGGAGACTGGAAGAGCTCGCTGATGAAGATCAGGGACTGATGCTGATCCGTTGCAACCCCTGCAGGACAGGGTAGAACCACCCCTGTCGGGTTTCCAAGACTACCACTGCTTATGGGAGTGGAAGGCCCCGGTCTTTCTCCCGCGGAACAGTTGGTAGTCTCGAACTGCAGTCCTTATGGCTCACAGCCCAACTCCTAACCACTACGCCACCCTACTGGGGCTCCTTTGCAGCCTTCAGGAGGGATTATAGCTCAGTGTCAAGCAAACCCAAATCCTCACAACTAGACCGATACCAACAGATCCCGTCATGATAAATTGAGAAAGGGTTGACGTCAAGAATTTGGTCTGGCTTGGCTCCATTCATCAAGGCTTGGGGATGCAACAGTCAAGCAATCAAAGGATACGGGACATTGGGTCCACCTGCCCAGGACTCTTTCAAACTCTTGAAACGCAAGGCTTGTTGCTTTGAGGACGGGACTGCACATCATAGCAGCTTCCATTGCCTCCTCTGCACGTGAAGTTGGACGTTGAAGATAGACGGAAGAAAAACAGGCCACTGTGACACGGGGGTGCAGGGGACGGATACTGAAAGTACCACGGGGCGGGGGGGGTCGGGGCAAAAGAACTAGCGGGTCAGGCTTGGGAGAATTAGAGTCAGAATGCTCCTTAGCAGCAAGGAGGATGAGACTTGGTCTCATGCCCTTCAGATGTTTGATCAGGAGAGACCAGTCCCTGGGGGGAAAGTACTGTGCTTGGCTCCATAGAGGGGCAGTGAACAAGAGGGAGACCCTCAACAAGACGGGTTGCCACAGAGGGCTGCAAGCACGGGTTCAAGTGCAGGAACCCTGATCAGAGTGGTACCGGGGGCCTGGCAGGGTTTCACTGCGCACTGCATTGCTACGGGTCAGAACTGACATCTGACCCCATAAACATGTTCAGTCTCGGAAACGAGTCAACATCAATTCCATGTCGATGGGTGTGGTTTTGCTTTCCCTTTCTTTCCTTTTCAAAAAAAGTCGTCATCACAACCTAGAAGGTAGCTATAAACTGTCTGTTCAACCCATGTGTCTCCCTACCCCCAGCCCTCCACTGCTGTCCAAGTTCAAACCAATTCTCCCTACCTAGCCCTTGTCTCCAGCTAATCCCATTCCCCTCCTATTCACAAAGCCACGATCATCTGCAAACACTTGCCAACCACACCAGAGCCCTCTTAGGACTCTCTTCCTGATTCCTCAGCCTATCTTACAAGGCCCTGCAGTTCCCCTGTCCTACCTCCACCTTGTGTGGTTACCTCAAATGAAATCTTTTTCTTTTTCTCGTCTTTCTTTCTTTCTCTCTTTGGTATCACTGCCCTGGTGAGAGTAGGAAGCCCAGCCTTGTTCCTGGAAAGCTTCTGCTGGATTTGAACCATCAACCCTGTGGGCTGCAGTCCCTAGCACAAACCCTACGCCACCAGGGCTCAGCCCTAAAATCTTTTTCTAATCAACAAACAGGGAGGAAAAAAAATTGGCAGTAAGCTATGAGACAATGTTGTTGTTAGTTGCTCTGACATAACAGTCACCCTATCTGCTTGAGTAGAAGCCCAATACCCATCTGCTACCTTGATATTTTACATATAAATATATGTACATCGATCTATCGCTCTATCATTACATATAAATATACATTTATATGTGCATGCCTGTATCTAGAGCTCTATAAAGTCACTTTGACTCCTAGTTCTTTCCTCTATTTCCTTTTACCTTCCTTTTGTCCCACTGTCATGTTCAGCCTTCATTTGAGTTTCAGTAGCTCCTCTGGTTACATTGTCCATGATCAAGCACTACCAGGCATCCTATACCCGCATTCCTGTCACTTGCTGTATCCTCTGTCTTTCCATTTTCATCACTCTTCCTTCCCCCGGACAGGAGAGACCCGTGATTGCATCTTAAATTGCTGCTCAGGGGGCTGAGCCCTGGTGGCGTAGTGGTTGTGCACGGGACTGTGGCCCACTGGGTTGGAGGTTCAAATCCAGCAGCAAGGCTGGGCCTCCTACTCCCACCACCAGAGGGCAGTGATGCCCCCTCCCAAAACAAACAAACAAACATTAAAAAAAGAAGAAGAAGAAGAAAAAAATGGCTCCTCAGGAGCTTTTAAGACCTGAGTCACTCCTCACCAATGTAGGGCGTAGAACTTTTGTGTTTGTGGGTTATGTTAAGCCAGTTGACTTTAGTGTGCCCCAAGACTATGGTCCCGAGGCTCCAGGCCTAGTTATTTGTGTTTGATTATTTCTAATAATTTTTCACAACTTTACCCCCTGTGTGCTGCATTCCATCCATGGACATGTTTACAAGAAAGATCTATATACCCATGGCATCCAGCCCTGCTCAGCCTGGGGATCCAGCTAAGCATCTACTTAGAGGTCATCACTGTGAAGGTTATTAGCTTGCCGTGCTTAAAATGCGCGATAGACTCAAAGTCATGTTTTGGCTCTTGTGTACTTGTCTCCATTTCTTTATCCCACTTCAACCCGAGCTTGCACACGAGTAACTGAGGCGCTGTTGTTGTTTGTGAGGGCCCGGTGCTGTCTGGTAACACAGCTCCTTCCCAGTCTTTTCAAAGGCTGGAGCCCCTTGGAGTCCCCTGTTTTCCACCTGGTGTGGCCCATGCTGCTGTTGCAACTGAAGTGGTTGAAAAAAGAGTATTTGCCATAAAGAAAACGTGGGATTTGCGAAACTCCATCTCGTGATCTCCAGCTTCCTTCCCACCTCCAAGGCCATTTCCTCTTGGTTTCAACTTTCCCACTGCAATCACCAGTAAGCATCGGTGCATGTTGGCTGCATGGCTGATCGAGTTCAATGTCAAGGATTGGTAGGGCTTTTCAATGTCTTCGTCGTCGTTAGCATTAGTGGTTGGTGCATGCATGTGAGTGACAGCTGTGTTCACTGGTCTGCCTTGTAGGTATATAGTTAGTATCTATCACGGGCAGCATTGTAGTTCAAGATCGATCTTGAGATGTTCTCCTCGATGATGAATGTGATGGATTAGTCATCCCCAGCACAGTAAACCATATGATTCAAAATATCCCATAACCAGACCATTTCAGCTCACTGATGCCTAGGATAGATAGCTTCTGTGTTCGGTGTCATTTTTGAAGACCTCTAATTTTCCTAGCTGCATACATTTCACATTCTGATTGTTAGTAGGAGCTCACAGCTATTTCTTCTCATTTTAAGTGGTGCCCCCTCAGCAAGCGAAGGTCCTGAAGGCTTTGCTCTGTTCACATCAGTAAGGACAAGTCTAGGTTGAAGAAACAGCTCTTCCTCAGACATATTTTGAGTACTTTCTTCCCTGAGAGACTCATCAACTGAGAGGCCCATCTCTTGGCACCGGAGCAGACAATATCTGACTGCTACTTATAAGGTTTTCAATAGCAATTTTTTTTAGAAGTGAACTACCTCTTCCTTCTTCATAAAGAAACGAATCTGAGCTGATACCAAAGGCTCAGATAGAAAGTAAATGTTTAGAAAATGATGCTGGCAACCTGAATACAAATACGCATGATACACTTGATATACAGCATGTTATAAGAGCTGGAAGAGCCCCCAGTACAATGATTTTTAAAAAAACAAAAGTAAACTAATCTCTAAAATCAATGGGGAACTTCAACACCTCAACAAGAACAAAGACAAACAGTCCCATTTAAAAACGAAAAGTGGGCAGAGGGCATGAACAGACATGTCACCAGAGAAGACAGTTCGGCAACCAACATGCATGCTCAGAATCATGATCCGTTACAGAGCTGCAAATAAATCAAAACCACAGCGAAGCAGCATCTCTCCCCAGCATTAGCAGCAAAGTCTGCCAAGTATTGGAGAGATTGGAACCCCCAGACGCTGCTGATGGGACTATCAAAGGGTGCGACCAACAGAGGAGCAGCGTGCGGCTTCCGCAAAATGTTAGGCCTAGAGATGCCATGTGAACCAGCCAGCCCTCCACAAGAGAAATAAGAGCAGTAGCCGCAACAGATAGGTGCACACCCATGTTGACGGGAACAAGATGCACCTAAGGGTCCATCAATGGGAGAATGGATACATAAATGGGGATACACATGCACAGTGGAATACTCAAACAAGAGTCCAACGCACTGCCATCGAGGCCACTCGGACTCAGAGTGACCCCTATAAGACACGGCAGAACTGCTCTTAGAGGTTTTTAAGACAGTGATGCTTTAGGGGAGTGGAAAACCCCGCCTGTCTCCCCGAGAGAATACAACACAACATTGAAGAATAACCGAGAACATGCGAAACGCCTCATGACAGGGTGAGCCTGGAGGCGAGGGTGCTGCCAAGAAAAATAGCTGTTGAGTGAGACTGCGGTCGTAAAAAGGCAAGAGGTTTAGTACCCCATTCTCCACAGGGAAAGAAGTACCAAACTTAAACACGGTGATCCAGGATAGGAATGTAGCATCACGGCATGGAGCAGGGAACCAATGGAAGGGTCTGAGCAACTACAGGGGCAGCCGCCTCTCCACCCGGGGAGTTTGCCTTGGAGGTCAGCCCTGAAGCTGCAGCTTGGGGAGTGAGAGATCCTGACCAGAGTACATGAGAACAAATGAAGGGGGAGGAAGAGAGAATGGAGTGCACCCTGGTCCACCGAGCCTTAAGGACGACATTCCCACGCAGAAGAGCCGAGCACAAAGAGGATCATATGGCCAGCCCCACTATGAAATATAGCTACCCTCGCTGACCCAAGGTCTTTCAGGGTCAACAATGGAGAAACAGGGTCAGGATTATACCCTGTCTGACACCACCACACCAGGGAAAACCCTAAGGATGTGCAGTAGCGCGTGGAGCTCCAGAGGGAGTGACAGGGATAAGCTTTGGGACCAGGGTGTGCCTCCTCATCCAACTCAACGACAGGACATTCCTGGAGGTCAACAAACAGACCTTAAACAATTTACATATTTTATATTGTTATTATTTTTCATTTTTACATATATATGACATTGGAGGGGTTGTTGTTGTCATTGTTTTATTCTCTTTGGTTGCTCCATTTTAGGATGTCTTTTTTTTGTACATATTGTTACCTCTGCAGGTCTAACTAGATAAGATAGGCTGAACAAACAGTCTGGAAGCAAAAAAACGACAGGACTGATGGTTCAGGGAGGGGGTGGGGGCGGGACATGGAAGAAGGGGAGGAGGGGGAAAGGAGATGATGTTGACCAGCCCAGGGATAAGGGAATAACAACTGATTCAAAATCAGTGACAAAGTGGGTGAAAGAAGTCCGATAACGGTTGATCAAGAGTAATGTAACAGAGGGAAAATACTGAAACCCAAATCGAGGCTGAGCATGATAATGGGACAAGAGGAAAGTAAAAGGAAATAGAGGGAAAAAACGGGGGTGAGGGGTGGGGTGGTAAAAGGCATTTATAGAAGTTTAAATACAGGCATGTATATAGGTGCATATATTTGTATTTGATGCTGGGGAAATAGGTCAATGAGCATATACTTATAGGCTTAATAGTAGGACAACAGATGGTCATTGGACTTCCACTCAAGTACCTCCTCAGTGCGAGAACATTTTGTTGTATTAAATTGACATTCCATGATGCCCACCTTCCCGACATGATCACTGAAGATAAATGTGCATAAGCAAGGGTGGTGAAGAAAGCTGATGGTGCCCAACTATCAAAAGATGTAGCATCTGGGGTCTTAAAGGCTTAAAAGCAAACAAGCAGCCATCTATCTCAGAATCAACAAAGCCCACATGGATGAAGCACACCAGTTTGTGGGACCCACGAGGTGTCGAGGGGATCAGTTATCAGACTCCAAGAACTAAAAATCATAACATTGCGTGCTCACTTTCATGATATGATCATTGACAACAAATGTGTACATAAGCAAATGT
Source organism: Nesogale talazaci (assembly GCA_004026705.1). NCBI lineage: Eukaryota > Metazoa > Chordata > Mammalia > Afrosoricida > Tenrecidae > Nesogale > Nesogale talazaci. The sequence continues at coordinate 23,009 of PVJH01025425.1, forward strand.
GGTGAAGAAAGCTGATGGTGTCCAGCTATCAAAAGGTATAGCGTCTGGGGTCTTAAAGGCTTGAGTAAACAAGTGGCCATCCAGCTCAGAAGCAACAAAGCCCACATGGACGAAGCACACCAGCCTGTGTGACCAGGAGGTGTTGAAGGGATCCAGTGTCAGGCATCAAAGAAGTAAAATTATATCATTATAAATGGGGGGAGTATAGATTGGGGACCCAAAGCCCATCAATAGGTGAAGCAACATCCTCTTACAGAGGGGTTGCAGGGAGGAGATGAGCCAGTTATAGTGCAGACAATGTACTATGTAGAGATAATGAAATATGCAACTTTCCTCTAGTTCTCAAATCCTCCCACCCACCATCATGATCCCAATTCTACCAGACAAATCCAGCTAGAACAGGGAATGCACACTGGAGTCAGAAACATGGGGAATTTAGGATAGATGATCCCTCAGGACTAGTGGTAGGAGTGGTGATACTGGAAGGGTAGAGGGATGGTGGAATAGAAAGGGGTAACCAATTTCAGGAAGCTACATATAACCTCCTCTCTGGGGCACGGACAACAGGGAAGTGAGTGAAGGGACACATTGGACAGTGTATGATATAAAAAAGTAATAACAATTGGCAAATTATTGAGAGTTCATGGGGAGCGGGATGGGAAGGGAAATATGGGAAGCTGGTATTGGGGGACTAAGTGGGGGGAGGATGTTTGAGGGTGATGATGGCAGCAAGTGTGCAAATGTGGCCTTCATACACAATTGATGTATATATGGGTCCTGAGGGGAGGTGTATGAGTCCCCAATAAAATGATTCATAAAAAAAAGGGAGGGGGAAAGAGGAACTTATACCAGGGGCTCAAGTAGAAAATATTTGGAAATGAATATGGCAATATATGTGCAGATGTGCTTGATACAAATGATGTATTGAATGTTATAAGAGCTGTAAGAACCCCAATAAAATTATTTTTTTTTAAATTTTAAAGAAGGCTAAAAGGAACATTCTAAACATTCTAAACATTCACACTAAAAGGAACATTCTTTGATGGTTACTAGGTGTGGGAGAGGAAGGGGAGTGTGTTTATTCACCCACCTGGGCATAGGGAAGGCAAAATACACTAAGGAAATGGGCAAAAATGAAGGCAGCAGGAGACACTGAGAGGCATACAACCTCCTTGAATTAAGAGTCCAGAGACAGCCCCTCCAGTAGGCAAATGAAGGGACACTTGTTAGATTCACAATCTTGCCATAAAGTGATCTGTGAGCAGATGCATGGATGGACATGAAGGTGGAATGGGTGTGGATGGAGAAGAGGGAGGATTAGACCCATGAATAAGGGACATTCGTACATGGATATTTATCTTTGATCCAAGGAGATCTGTGAATATGGTGGAGCATACAGGAGGTAAATTATGAAAATTTCTAAATATATTTAAGAACTACCTGGAAGAATTGAATCACTGCATTCAGCTCAGGGCCATAAGTTTGGGGGACACCATGATTGATCAGTATGACATAGTCCACAAAGACCATGGTCTGCAGCCTACACTGGTAGGTGGCTACCTTCCGTGTCAATGACTGGTCTCTGCCTGCTCCAAGGAAAGAAGAGTGATGCGAATGGGAGATTCATTGAAATCATTAATTCAGCAAACTAATGGACCACATGAACATCAGTCTCCACCATCCTGAGACCAGAAGAACTAGATGGTGCCCAACTACCACTACCGACTGTTCTGAAATTGGTCATGGTAGACCGCCCTGCGTAGAGTAGGGGAACAATTTAGGGGGAAACAGCCCCCCTCAAAATCCTAAGAGAGACCATCTTATTGGACAGAGAGAGGCTGACAGAGCCCCCAGGACTATGGCTCTAGTCACCCTTCACGTCTGAAACTGAACATAACCAATCAATAGTCAGGTCGATAGGAAGAACACTAGGGAGGTAAGCCCACCTTAGAATGATCAACCAACTGAGAGCAAAAGGGCCACATTTACCCAAGGACAAAGTGCAGAAGCGTGTAGGGCAGGATTGACGAGAGAAACAAGTCCAGAGATACTTATCTCTGTGTAAGAGAACTTTATATCAGAGGGCAGTTGTATATTGAGAAAATATCCCGGCCCAGTCTAGGTCAAGTCCATAATTCCAATATTAGTCTCTTTGGCCAATACCAGTCCTTCGATTCCTCTTTGAACTCAACGAAGCACAGGCAATAATGCCAAATGCAGGAAGAGCACAGGCTGGTGGATGGAAAGTCTTGGCAGTGGAGGCATCTCCAGGACTCTGGCTGCCATCTGTGTGGGTCCATGTGGCTTGTGGACAGGAATGTCTAGCAGAGAGAGTGTGTGTCCCACCTCCTGGGAAGAAAAGAGGACGTTCCCAGAGGGATCATCATGTCGTGACCTGAATGACAGGCTAGATTCCATCACTTCATTCTTTCACCACATAGACGTGAAATTGTGCAACTATCACAAGAAGGGTTAGGAGAAACAGGAATCGAAGCAGGAAGGAAGTGGGATAAGTGATGTCGCATTGAGGGAATTGCAATGAATGCAATAAAACAAAGTGTATGAATGGTTGAGTGTCAACGGATGATCTGATGACAGACATGTGTGAGTGAGACAACAGATCGTGTAAGACATGAAACAGCAACAATAATATATAACTGGTCAAGGTTTCACAAGGACGGGAGGGTGGGGTGGGTGGAGAACTGGAACTGAAACCAAGGGCTCAAATAGAGAGAAACTGTTTTGGAAATGTTGATAGCAACATATGTACCAGTGTGCTTACTACTATGGAATGATGGACTGTTACAAGGTTTGTGAGCGTACCCCCAATAAAATGATTATTTAAAAAACAAAACAAAAAAACTGATGAGATGATCTGTACACCATCAACCCATTCACAATAAAAAAGTATTTTTTTAAAATCTCTTCTTGCCACAGAAAACTCCTGGCCTCTCCCCAAATGGACCTCTAAGTCTACAATGAGCAGATATGGAACGGCGAACTCATACATATCCTTCAAGACCCAGTTCAAAGTGCCCATCCCTGGATAGTCAGGGAGGTACATCTGTTGAAGATGGTCTCTGCATTCTCTGTGCTCCTGCTGCTCCCGTCCCTTAGAAGATTCGGGAACTCTTTGAGGACTAAGTTTTGGTGTCTGATTTTCTAAGTCCCACATTTCATGTATTCAACATTGTGCAGACAAGGTGGCTGTATTCCATTTTGCATCTGTGTGATCTTCTCCCCTCCCCTAGCATGGGCCTATCCTACAAATGGGCCTCGTTAAATGTAGAGTGAGTTTTCTGATGGGGGCAATGAAGGGTCAGAGGAGGCTGGATGAGCCCCACTGAAGAGTAGGGGCATCAGCCCCGGATTCCTGAGCAAACTCCACCAGCGATGGAGCCTCCTATGGGAAACTGAGGGAGAAGCAACTGGTTCAGCCCGCATCACACCATCCACTGACCCGCTGTCCAGCTCTCTCCCCCACCTGACTGCCTGCAGACTAGCACTCCGCTCAGACTCAAGCCACCTCCTCGTCTGTTAAAAAAAAGGGGGGGGGAGTGTCAACATTTCCCATTGGTAGAATTGAATGAGTTAAGACATGCTTGACACACAGGCTAGTGTATCTAAGTCTGCAGCGGTGGGCAACGTCTTCACTGCCCTCCTTCTTCTCTTTGTTGCTGTAACCATGAGTAGATGGAAGAACCTCATCTCCTAAGGAGAGACCCAACGGTGACTGTCTAGCTGGGTGATAGAAGCAAGTCACTTGTCCACCCCAACCCCCCTGCCTCCCAGGTTTCAGATGTCCACGCCAAATGGGAGCCAATGACCAGCAGCCCCACAGCGCACTGGGCTCCCCAGCTGTGGCCGTCAGGTATTCGTGATGTCCATTTCATGATTGGGATGTAGGGGTGGAGTCTAGCCTGTTAATCTGGAGATAGCCACTGAGTAGCCAGTGAGGCCTCTGTGTGGGCATGGCTTTCTCCTGAGACTTCTGGGAAGTCTCGCGGTATTTCCCAATTGGAGAAGAGAGACCTGACTCTCAGTCTCCGAGATGACGAACTACTGACAAGACAAGATGACAGCATGCTGATCCATCCTGATTCCTGAAGAATGGAGGAGCCGGAGGAGAAGCCACATGGGCTTGCCGTGATGGAACCAGACCTCTGGGGCTGGAGAAGCCACAGAGAGACCCCTGCCAGCGCTGAGATGCTTCTACCGCCAATGGATACTGCTGATAGACCTGAACCCTGAAAATGAGGAGCCATGAGGAGACCCCTGCCAGCGCCGGGATGCCTCTGCCCCAGCTGGATACATAGGATTCTGCACCCACTGGCCTGTGACTTCGTGAGTTGGAGGGAGACTTTATAGACCGGTATCGGACATATGGGCTAATATTGGATTTATGACCTTGGACTGGACTGGGTTGAGATGTTTTCTCAATGTTCCATTCTTCTTGTAGATAAACCTTTCCCTTATATCCCTATGCATGTCTATGAATTTGTTTCTCCCGGTTACCCAGACGAACACACCTGCATCTTCATGAGAGGCTTTGATGTTTACAAGGACAGCGTTGGGTCTCCGTTGGCCTCCTAGGGTGCTATAAAGAGCTTTGGAAGTGCTGGAGGTGAACTAGTCATAAGACCCAGCATTTGAGCCCACCAGCCACTCCTGGGGGCGGGGGGCGGGGGGAGAAGAGGCCGGCTATTCCTGTAAAGATGGACAATCTTAAAAACCTACCGAGAGTCACTCTATGTGGGAACCAACTCAGTGGCAGTGAGCATGGGCAGAACAGCCCTCTCCAGAGCATCGGGGGTCCCCCCCCCCCACTGTCTCAAGCTCCACTGTCTGCCTACCCGCTAAAGGCACTTGACAAACCCTAGACCTGGTTGGCTTCAAAGCCTCTTGCAGCTGGGAAAGCCTGTGGGTCTCTTCACCACTGACAGCGCTGCTTCCAACCAGCACAGAGAACACCCAGGTCCCACAGCTGAAAAGGTCCCAAAGGCTGCTGGGAAACACCTGGCCTGTGGCTGGCAGGGACACTCACTCCCAAGGTGGGGCCACGGCATAGGAAGTGCCCCAGGCACCCCCTCTCTGTGGCTAAGCAGGGTTCTCCTGGATTCAGATCCAAGCATCAGTCCCCGCCTCCCAGTAGCTCCCCCTGCTGCCCCAAGCCTGCCCCGCAAAACCAAGCCCTGAAAGCCACCCTGTCCATGCAGAGCCAAGCCAAGCATGTCAGCACTCCCTCCTCCACAGGGCGAAGGGTCCCAGAGGGAGTGGAGAGGTCCATACTGGGCAGGGGCCCTCAGGTCACCCCCAGCCCAATCCTGGGCCCCAGCCCCTCCTCAGCTGGGCTGCCTGTACTCTGTCCTAGGGTGACTTCCTGCCTCCCGGGAACACAGGAAGCCCACATTGTTGGGATCTAAATGGCCTTTTCCTCCTGGACCGGGCTTGGAAAATGAGCACATCGCCTCAGTGTGCACCTGACCCCGTGGTCACTGACTCACGCCTGGCTGGGCCTTGCTTCTTCCCTGGCTGGCCGAGTGACAGCGGAGGGCCCACCTGTTCACCAGACTGCCTAGCGTCGCCCTGCCCATCTCCAGGGACTGGCCTGGCCTGGGCTGTCTCAGAGTGGGCAGGGCAGGCCTGGAGGCATGATGCCTTTTTGTCCCACCCTCATTGTGGTTAGTTCTCCATTCCCCACCCCCATCCTCCCCCCATGTGCCCCTATCCAGTTACTGTCTGTATAGATGGACCTCTCCGGGATCTTCCTGTACAGCAAACCATACCGCCCATCTCAAAACCTTATCAAGCAAGTCAACAAAGCAACCCAACTGGGATGACTAGACAAATCATGGAGAAACCTCAATCAGAGAGAAAGCGGAAAACATTTTAAAAAATGGAGGCAGCTTTAAAATGGATCAAAAGAGAGGCCAAGTGCGAGGGCATTACAACCACAGTGGCCATCATCTGCTGCCCAACGTGCTCTCTAAGATGGCAAGGCTGTCTACACCCCGCAAAGATGGACAGGGGAATGGACTGGAGACTCAATCCACATGGAGAACTTGCCCTCGGATAGCAGGCTTCCACCACTCTCCACAGCCTTCTGCAAACGGGGTGTTCACAAATGTAACTCTGAAACTTGTTCTTCCTTCGGATTCGGGTGTTAGTCTTTACAATCCTTGGATCACACAGGTTGAGGGGCTTCTCGCACCTTGGGCTGTGAGGGCGGCCTGGTGTGGTTCTGAAGCTGGAGCAGAAGGAAAGCTTCACGGTCATCCCACTGGCTGCGCTCCCCACGTTCCCCTGAGCATTCAGACTCTGTGCAGAGAGGCTAGTAGGCACCTCAGGCACGATGATGACTCACGGGGACTAACCACGCAGAGCTCGGCTCTGACGTCCTCAGTAGCTCCTCTCATCTCCACCAGCACCCATCTTCAAGGTGAGGAGCCTGAGGCTTGGAGAGTCGAGACGCCCTGCCCAAGCGCTCACAGCCAGCTCTCTCTCTCTCTCTCTCTCTCTCTCTCTCTCTCTCTCTCTCTCTCTCGGCAGAACTGATTCTAAGACGTTGGACCCAAGTGCAGGGTCTCCCCGCCCAGCCAGGCTGTCTCCAGTGGCTCTAGGGGGTCCTCAGACTTGGACTGGAAGCTGGGGTTCGCAGTGAGGTAACAGAGAATAAGCCTGAGACGGGCTTTCTCTAAACCTAGCCCCTGAGGACTTCTAAGGAGGAAACAGCCCGTTCATTGATGTTGCTGCTATGTACTGCTGAGTCTTTTCTGATCCATGTGGACCGACAGTACAGAAAGAAACACCGCCTGGCCCTGTGTCCCCTCACAAGCCTTTCTATCCTTGAGCCCATTGTTGGGCCACACTGTCAGTTCCACTTCCTGAGCGTCTTCTTCTTTTCTGCCCCCCTCTTTGCCTTCAGGTCCTTCTCCAGAACCAACACTTCTAATGACAGGTCCTAAGGACGTGAGACGAAGCCTCGCCATCCCGGCCTCTAGGGAGTTGAGTACTCTGGCCGTACTTCTTCCAAGGCAAGAAGTGGACTTAGTGATGCCAAGATCTGCCCAAGGTCTAATGATGACCACGTCCCACTGCCTTGTCATGAGCCCGTCTCTTTCATCATAGGGCCTCCCGGGTCCGGGATCAGGCATGACATGAGGGGCCGTGGACTCCCCTGCACCCCAGCCCCTCAACTGTAACACACTAAAGAGGGAAAAGCAAGGGGCATTGGGTAGAAGGGCCGACCAAGTACTAGAACAGGGAGCCAGCGGGAGAGGGAGACGCAGGGCCCAGTCTCTCCGGGTGTGGGAAACCTTCCTCGTGGCTCCCTCCAATGCCGTGGAAACCCCAGCCCTGGGGAGCCCTGGTGTCAGAAAAGACGGTGGCAATGAGTGAGTCGAGGCTGGGGACTCAGCCTGGATACTCTAAATACCTTGGTTGGTCATGTTGTACCCCAAGATTTATGGAGAGGAACCAGAGTGGAGGAGAAGCCTTTGAACTGGACTGGGTGAGTAAAACCAGAGCTGGATTGTAGGCCCTGTTTGTCCCCTCATCCAGGAGGCAACAGAACAACCATATCTGGTGGGGTGGGTGGTGGGGAGCTAGGGGTGGGAGGGAGGGCTGGTTGGGTGAGTAGGAGGAAACATGGATGGTAAGTGAGTGGATGGATGCATGGAAGAGTAGGAAGGTGGATGGATGGAGGGATGGATGGGATAAATGGTGTGTGGGGGGGTGACTAGGAGGGTGGATAGATGGGTGAGGGTAGATGAATGGTGGGTGGATGGAGGGATGGATGGATGGTTGAGTTCATGGATAGATGGAATGATAAATGGATGATTGGGAAGATAGATGTCTGGGTGAGTGGGTGGATGAATGGTGTGTGGATGGAGGGATGGGTAGGAGGGTAGATGGCTGGGTGAGTGTGCAGATGAAGGGTGGGTAGAGGGATGGGTAGGGTAGGAGGGTGGATAGATGGGTAAGTGTGGTGAATGGTGGGTGGATGGAAGGATGGATGGATGGGATAAATGGATGGATGGAGGGATAGAGGGATGGGTAGGAGGGTGAATGGATGGGTGGGTATGTAGATGAATGGTGGAGGGATGGATGGATGGATGGATGGATGGATGGGTGTGTAGAGAAGTGAATGAATGGTCTGTCTATCATGCCATCTTCCTAGTCAAAGAACAAAGAGTTGACCACTTCTGCCAACTCCCACCAGGGAGCCCGGTGGACGTCCACCTGCCCTGGGACTTGGGTACTCCAGCCCTCTTGGGAAGGGTATCTGTGGCTTGTCTAGGTAGCTGAGAGTCTTTGGATCTCCCTAGCCTGGTCCTTAACTTCTCCCACCCAGCCCTGCCACCTGGTGGCACCTCCGGAGTGCAGTCCCAGATTGCTTTTTCCATGCTCCTCAGTTCCCCCCTCCTCCATCCATAGCTGTCAAACCAGCCTGGCCAGCTTGACCTTCCTTCTCCCTTCTAATTCCTACTGGCAGGACCAGTTTCTGATCTGGGAAAACCAGGGGGGGGGGGGGG
>PVJH01025426.1:0-31535 GCA_004026705.1 Nesogale talazaci
ACAGTAAGACCCCTGCCAGCGCTGAGATGCTTCTATCTCCACTGTCTTTGCACCTATTGGCCTGTGATCTTCCTGCATTCAGCATCATTGCATGTGTTTTGTGAGTCTGAAAAGGACTTTATAGATTGCTATTGCATGCATGGACTAATATTAGACTTATGGGCTTGATCTGGATTGGGCTGGGATGTTTTTCCTTAATGTTCAATTGCTCTTGTATATAAAACTCTTTCTTATATTTATATGAGTGCTTATGAATTAGTTTCTCTAGTCTACACAGACTAACACACCTTCCTTTTGTGTCCTTTGATCCAGAGTACAACCCCAGTAAAGCAACAGTAAGAGCACCTTTATTTTGAAGGTTGCAATGAGCCTCTGAAAGATTTTAAGTAGCTATGTACTTAGATGTACATTTTGGAAGGCTCACACTATTAAAAGTGTGAATAATGAACTAGATGGGGCCAGACTGGAGTCTAGGAGATAAGACAGGTAATTGGGACACCCACTGATCCAGGAAAGAGGTAACAATGATCGGGTCTCACGTGTTTGGAGGAAGTGTGGAAATGTGAAAGGAGAGCAGAAGGTCGATTCCAAAATGACTGTTGGCAACGAATTGATCAGTTTTGAGGCAAGGATAGAAGCCTGGTGAGACACAAGTGATGAAGGATGCCTAGATTATTCCTGAGTTTGGTCATAGATGATGAGTACCATTATTCACTAAGATTTGGGAAAACTGATGAATTTATTTTTAGAGATATTTAATTTGAGAGGCTTAGGAAATATTCATGAGGATATGTACATTAGCCAGGCTGAGATTTTGCCCATTGGTGGGGAGAGATGAGCTGGTTTCCTAGTCATCAGCCTATAGAATAACCAATTACCATCGAGTGGAGCCTGGTTCACTGTAACTTCATGTTGGAATAGATGATTCTTCAGCAGTAGAACCCTAGGACTTACATCCAGGGATTGCTGGATGGACAAGGACTACCAATTATTCAGCAGACACCGTGTATATTGACCATTGTACCACGCAGGGACTCCTATTGGCCCCAGGCCAGGTGAAACTGTGAAATTGGATAATAGCTTGGGGAGCTGGGGACAGCATTTAGAAATATTAACATATTGTAGTATAGTGCCATTCATTGTGAAGTTGTCAGGGATTTTGTTTTCCTTAGTTCATTAATCAGTGCTCATGGAAGCAGCATTCAAGAAGTCAAATTATATACATGCACTGGGCTGGTCTGGGGCGCAAGGCCTCTCTACCATGTTGAGAACAAAGATGCCCATGAGAGGGCTAGCGAGCTCCTGACTCCAGCCATGGCATTTTCAATCATCTCAAATACATATGAAAGGTGATCAATGAATAAGAAAGGCAAAAGGAGAATTGAGGCATTTGATTAGGATGTTGGTGAAAACTATGGAATGTACTGTAGCTGGTCAGAAGCACAAACAAATCTGTTTATTTATTCCCTGCTCACCATTCCCCTCCTTCCTGGTATTGCTATCCCCACTCCTGTACCTGGATTCCATGAGTCCTGAGGTCTTATCTCTTATCTGTGCACCTTATCATGTACCTGTGCAGATGCTCCAGTCTAGCTAGAAGAGGAAGGCAGTACTGGGGTCATGATAGTGGAGGTGAGGAAGCTTCAGGAACCAGAGCAATACTGAATGTTTCATCCGTGCTGTATTGCACCCTGGTTGACTTGTCTCTTCTCTATGATCCCTCTGTGAAGGGGTGTCCCGTTGTTTACAGATGGGCTTGCAAAACAAATGTGCTTTGAAAGAAGTACACCTTGCAAGGATGTTGAGACTTCACCTCAAGTACTCCGGACATGTCATCAGAAGAGACCAGTCCTTGGGGAAGGACATCATGCTGGGTAAAGTAAAAGAGGCAAGGACCATTGATGAGACGGTTGACAGAACGACTGCAACAATGGGTTCAAATACACAAATACTTGTGAAGACGATGCAGGACGGGGCTGTGTTTCCTTGGTATACAGAGTTGCTGCGAGTCAGAACAATGACGTGGAAGAGTAAGGAGAGGATGAAGAATGTGTACAGAAAGCAACTTCTTCAAAGCTGGCATAAAAGGTTGAAGAAAGAAATTAAAAATAATGAAAGGTTATACAGTAAGGAACCCCAGTGACCATAGCAGCAAGTGTTTGGGCTGTTATGTTTAAACATGGAAACTGCCTTCATCCAGAAAAATGTACAATCTCACAATTCTTTTTTTGTTTTGTTTTGCTTTGTGGCATCACTGCCCCCTGGTGGGAGTAGGAAGTCAGCCTTGCTTCGGAAGAGCTGCTGCTGGATTTGAACCGCCAACCCTGTGGGCGGCAATCCCACACACAACCACTATGCCACTGGGACTCAGCCCAATCTTGCGATTCTGTAAGTCAGAATCAACTTGATGGCTGTTTGGTGATTCATTTGTTGGAATTGTTTTTCTGCTTCAGGAATCTCGCAGGAGTGGTGTCCGCCACTGCATGCTGCCTGTCTGCTCGCCTACCTGCCAGATACTGCGTCATGTGTGCATGCATGCACTTGCCCTGCTGTGCAGTCTCCCAGATCTTCACAGAGGCTAATGGTGGTGATAATAGTGACTAATCTTTCACAAGTGCTCTCGTGTGAAGTTCTTGTACACCATACTTTATCCTTGCCCAGAGACAAACAAAGAAGGGGCACAGTATCTGGAGCAAAGCATCAGGGTAAGGGAGGTTAGGAGAAGCTTGAAATGTTTGCTTTTTTCAAAATAGAAGAGTTTTACATTGAACCAAATCAGTAGAGTGTTTAATTTTATCCATGAAGTGAAATAACATAAAAATTGTCTCAGGCCAAAATACCTCCGGGGAAGATAGTCATTATTAGTAAAAACATTTTTGCCCTTGGCACTTTATTGTTTCTGAGTCCTAATTTGGCCATCTGCTTTTACATAAATGGTCATGCAGAGGAGGTCTTAGTGGATAGAAGACCTCTGCTCTCCCTCAGCACTTAGTGCAAACATTAGGCATCATACTTATCTCCCTATGTGGTGAGTATCTATGACAATCTTTTCTCCTTAAGTTATGTGTGCTCCGCCAGGGCAGAGACCAGTCTTTTTTGATCGTGTTCCAGCTCTGCCTTTCAGAGCAATGTTTGAATAGAATGAACTTTCAAATAAACATTTGAACAGAATGAACTTTTAAAATCGGTTCTTTTTCCTGCCCAACCCACTCCCATCACTTAATAAACAACCCTCTCTATAGGAGAGATTTTGGTTACTGGCCAAAAAAATGACCAAAAAGCACTGCTTAAAAAAAGTCTGGTGGTTTAAAACTGTTCATACTGCAGCCTGTGACAATGCTACACAGCGCAGTTCTACTGTGAAACAGGCAAGGTTGCCCTGAGTGGAAATTGAGAGGACCACAACAGGCTAATGGGAGACATTTAGGCTGATTTCAAGCAAGAGAAATTAAATCCAACTCACATGGAACATAAGTAGAAAATACCTTATTAGAATGGCCCTGGGTCATTCAGGAAGTCCAAAGGCAGACTGAAGATCAGGTGTGGAGATGAAGCTGCAGAAATTAGAACCCAGGCTCACTTATCATACTGGTTAGCTGCAGATTCTAGTGGCAAAGTACCAGTGGGAATACTGATTTTTTTGACACTGAAAGCTATCCTGCCATTTTTCACTGCCATTAATAAACTTTACTTGCTTCCTTGTTTTTATGTCCCCTGATTCAGAACTGAAGTTCCAAATGAGGCATCCTATTGTCTGGGCCTCTTGGCATATGGTTACCTACAGGTCCAATCAACCCTGTAAGATAGAGGAAAACTACCCCATTGGGTCTACAAAGTTTGCAATCTTCGCCAGTGCAGACAGCATCGTCTTTGAGTGGCTGGAGCAGTGATTACACACGAGACTGCCCACTGAGAAGTCAGATGGGTTCAAATCCATCTGTTCTTTCATGGGAGAAAGTTACAGCAGACTGCTTCCACAAAGATTTAAAGCATGTGCACCCAAACGGGACAGTTTTACTCTGCCCCCTGAGTCTGGATTGACTTGATAGAAACAGGTTTAGGATGGTGTATGTGTATATTTTTGGCCTGGATCTTTGTGTCTATTCCAGACACCAGAACAAAAAGAGTTTATCTTGCTCCTTTCAAAAGGAACTGCCACTGATCAGAAGGGTCCTTAACATGGGGACTTGCCCTTGGAGAAGAAAGAGGGTTTGGGCTTTGAGTAACAAAGAAAATGCCTACTACATTGACTTAAAAACAAAACAAAAGCTGAGCTATTGATCGGAAGAATAGCTTTCTCTAGAATTTTGAAAAGACAAGTAAGAGAGATTCCTGGCTGTCTGAAATGGTTTGGATAATAGTTCCTTTATGAGACAGAGATGGATTGAAGTGCAATACATTCCTGTAAGGCTATCATCTCCTGAGATGCTAGGCATGCCTTCATATCAGTCTTATCAGGAAACCGCAGAGCTGGAATCTAGAATTACATTTCTTCCTTTTTTCAGGCTCTCGCAACAAAGAAGTTGGGGAGACGATGCATCTGCCCCTCCACCCCCAGCTCGAAGCCTGCTGTCTTGTGTTTGTCAGTGAGATTAGGTAGAACAGGGTGACATCTGTGTTTCAGGAAAATAACACTTGAAAACAGTTTTCAAAGAAATGCATGCTGTCTACAGGAAAAGCAACTGAACAATGTGTCCGGGTAGCTACCACTTTGGAGAAGCTACTGAGTTTGGCTGGGAATGGAAATCTAACTGCTGCCCATTTCTGCTGGAGCCTTCTCCTGACATTGCATTTTCATTAAAAAGAGAAGTCAGCCGGAAGAGAACAGTTTCCACACAGAAGTCATAAAAAAATTAATGACCAGTTGGTTCTTAAAACATTTATATTTCTTCTTGTCAGGCCGTTAGAGTCAGAGCCACGCCAGAAGTGCAGAAAATATCATTCGTAGTTGCAAAGGTAAAAGGAGCATCTCTGCTGAAGTCTTACAGAGTCCCTGATTCTGAATGATAGCTACTGATTATTTTCCTCTTCTTCATGTAGAAACAGAGAAAGTCTTCATCACCTGCTCCAGTTACCATGGGATTGGCATATAAATACTACCCCCTGAAGTGCTGAATTTAAGACATAGGTGAGCCACATCGTTGGGGTTAGAAGGGCCAACCTTACACAGAACACTTGCTGCAGAAGCACCTGTTCACCTCCTTCACCTGATGGCAGGGACAAATACCGCCCTGTTTCTGCAGACCCGAATACTTTTATGGGTTCCTAGTGCTCTTCCTTCCTCTCATGTGGTCTTTCTTTTCCAGTGATGTGAAGGGTTGGTGTCCACTGGATAAGTGACCCAGTCTGCTTTTATTTTCATTTTGAAATGCTATATCTTTAGGGAAGCGCTTATCTCCACATTTCAGGTAATACTGTTTACAGGTAATATGGTCCAAGGGCCCAGAGATGACCGAGTAATCTTTCTAAAGAACCCCAGCAAAACATAGATGCTCTGACATAGAGTCCATGTAATTCAAATGAGCCCTGTCCTGTGTTCTGTAGACTGTCCATCTTTACTGGAGTCAGCAACCTCACCTGTCCCCCAGGGTACAGTTGCTGGGTCTTTATTCTCCGGTTTATGATGAGGGGCCAGTGCCGAACCCATAGCACCACCACGGCCCTTTTTCTAAGACACAGTTCCAATCAGTAACTCCCTTGAATTAGTGTCTTGAGTTCAGAGTCTTCACCCTATCTTTTTATATTCACATTTTATTCTACCCTTTCCCTGAATGTGTAGACAGTGGAGTTTGTGGTTCATAATTCTCATCTCTGAATTACCTTGGTGTGTTTTTTTTTTTTAAAGAAAACACCACAGAGATGCTCAGTGTTCTCCTGGTGCAGATTGAATATGAATCTCTAGGGCTAAAATCCAAGCATTGGTGGGGTTTTTTTTGTTTGTTCTCAGCTCTCTACTTTGGTGAGCAACTACTGCAGTTTGCAACAGCAAACCATTGTGTTATACTCCTGAATTCATAGCCCTGAGGGCATGTCTCTGCTCTGTGCTGCCAGTAGACTCTGCCGGAGATACTCAAATGACTAGGAACATCTCCCACAGTGGGAGTGATCTGGACTTTTCTCTAGCACACATAGGCTCCTGAGGTTGGTATGATTCAAAGGCTGGACTTGGGGGCACTGTCAGCCAGGGTGCCTGCACCTACATCTAAACACACAGAGTCGGGGGTGTGGGGGAAGTGGTGTTTGCTGCCTGATGGCTCTAGGTCATTAGATTGCCTTTAAGGTGGCACAGGGCTGCAGAAGACTGCATTTCACTGCAAACAGTAGCACTGCAAAGCACCCGAATTCAGAAGCACAGAAGTACTGTTATTTCTGCTGTGGTTTGTTGGGGGAAGGAGTTGCCTAGATAAATGAATTTTGGCCAGCCCAGCTCAGTTCAACTCAAGCCTATAAGTCCAATATTAGTCTATAAGTTCCTTTTGAGACTCATGTAGCCATAGTCAATGACTCAGAAAAGTATTGTGGAAGAATGCAACTCTCAGGGTCAAAGGCAGAGTCCCCACAAGCAGGAAGGTGCAGAGACTGAGAGGGAATCTCTTGAGTTCCCCCAAGGAGGCATCATCAGTCCGTGATCTGCTGGACAGATTGGATCCCACTGCTATACTTCCACATATCCTGAAGTTGACATAAAATCATCTAGCTAACATTGGGCATAACATTTATGCAGGGTTGTGCAAGTACAAGGTAGAAAGCAAGTACCAGGTTTTGTGCCCAGGAACCTCGTTTGCTTGACCCTATCCATGCCCCTGGCAGAGTGACTGCATCTGGATTCATCTGTGCAATCCAATTTGGGTTGCACAATGATTCACTAAGCCAAGGAAGGAAGCTTATAACAGTCTTTGATATGCAATGACATAACCTTGCTTGCTGAAAGGAAGGAGTGCTGAAACACTGGCTGATGAAGATCAAGGGTTGCATCCTTCGGTATGGGTTAAGACTCAATGTCAAGAAGACCAAAATCCTCACAACTGGACCAATAGGGAACATCATGATAAACGGAGGAAAGACTGAAGTGTCAAGGATTTTGCTTTACTTGATCCACTTGATCCACAATTGATGCGTATGGAAAGAGCAACCACGAGATCAAAAGACACATTGCATTAAGGAAATCTGCTATACGAGGTCTCTTAGAGTATAGAAAAGCAAGGTTACTTCGAAGACTGAAGAGTGCCTGGCCCAAGCTATGATGTTTTCAATGATATTTTTTCATATGTATGTGAAAGTTGGACGACACTGAATGAGCAAGACTGAAAAAGAATTGATGTGTTTGAATTATGATGCTGGCCAAAGAGATTGAAAGTACTATGGACTGCCAAAAGCACAGACAAATCTGTCCTGGACAAAATACAGACCGAATAAAAAGCAAGGATGGTGAGACTTCCTCCCTGGTACTTTGAACATGTTGTCAGGAGAGGCCAGTCCCTGGAGAAGGACTTCATGCTTGGCCAAGAAGAGGGGCAGCAAGAGAGGAAGGCCAGCCAGGAGGCAGACTGACCCAGTGGCTGCAACAATGGGCTCAACTGTGGAAACACTTGTGAGGATGGCGCAGGACCGGGTAGGGTTTCCTTCTAGATGTCAACCCCCAGGACATACCTGGTGTGGCGGTCATGTGCTTATGTTAATTTTATGATTGAGATGTAGGGGTGGAGTCTAGCCTGTTAATCTGGAGATAGCCATTGAGTAGCCAATGAGGCCTCCATGTGGGCATGACTTTCTCCTGAGACTTCTGGGAAATCTCACGCTATTTCCCTCATGGAGATGAGAAGCTATCTTCTCAGTTGTTGGGAGTTAGTCTTAGAGATGATGAATCATGGACAAGACAAGATGGCAGTGTCCGAGGAGCTGGAGTAACCAGAGCTGGAGTAGCCAAACAGCCTTACCCTGATGGAACAACACCTCTTAAGCTGGAGAGGCCACATGGAGACACCTGCCAGCGATGAGTTGCTTCTGCTTTCACTGGTTGCTGTTGATGGACCCTGAGCCCTGGAAGCGAGGAGCCATGGGGAGACCCCTGCCAGCGCTGGGATTTTGCACCCACTGACCTGTGACTTCATGAGTCGGAAGGAGACATTATAGACTGGTACTGGGCATATGGGCTAATATCGGACTTATGACTTAGAACTGTACTGGGTTGGGATGCCTTTCTCAGTGTTACATTCTTTTTGTATATAAACCCTTTCCTTATATCCATATGCGTGTCTATGAAATTTGTTCCTCTAGTCTACCTGGACTAACACACCTGTCTTATGACAAGTGATGCCAAATTTACTACAGTTTCACAGGCCTCCAGGAAGCCTTCTTGTAGGGAGAGCCTCCTAGAATAATTGTCCTAGATTAAATCCTTACACACAGGCCGGGGCTGCAACTTTATTGTGAGAAGACTTCCAGGTTGACTATCGCCCAATCGGTCCTTCCCCAAAGCAAATATTTTTGATGCTGACTTTTTGGTCAGTCGCATTGTTTGAGTCTTTAATGTGTCCTCCTTGTGACCGTTTTTTTTTTTTTTTTTTTTTTTTTTTGCAGAATTGGATTCTTAAATCTGGGAACTTCCTTGGCCTCCCAATAGCGGAGTGTTTTAACCACACACTACACTGGCCCTCTGGGCAGTGGTAGCCATGAACAGTCAGCTTTAAGAAGGGCCTGCTTGAGTAAAAAAGAAAAATCCATAACAGGTGTGCACATGTGGTCTGCATATATTTTCCGTGTGTGCTGATTGTGATGGGAGTTGTGTGGGCCCCCAATGGAATGATTTTTAAAAGGGGGGGGATCGGGGAGGAGAGGAGCTTATACCAAGGGCTCAAGTAGGAAATATTTGGAAATGAAGACGATGACATGTGTACAAATGTGCTTGATACAAAGGATGTATTGAATGTTATAAGAGCTGTAAGAGCCCCCAATAAAATTATTGGGGGAAAAAAAGAAGCAAAATCCTCTTGTTGGAAACTTTCTCGATTTCCAGGGCAGAGTCCACTGTGGGACGGGGAAAGGAGGGTTGGGGTGGAGGGGCTTTGGTCATCCTCACTTTGCTTCGAATGCTCTGGGCCAACACCCTTCCAAGGCCTCTGTCTTGGCTACCTGCTCCTTTCCAAGCACGTGTGGCTCTTGCAGGGTACGAAAAGGGGCCCTTTTCCCTGGGTGTCCAGTGCCCCTGCCCTGGCCAAAGTCTGCTCTCCCTGGGCATGGGGAGCCCCCCTTTGCTAAGAGCAGGGCTAAGCCCCAATGCAGCGCCCTGGGCAAAGGCAAGCGGGAGGATGGGAGAGTTAGAGCGGGTGGGAGGGCGGGGGCTGAGGAGGGGAGGGAGGGAGGGAGGGAGGAGAGGAGCCCGCGCAGGAGGGAGGCGCGCGCGAACACCCACTCGGATCGGGAGCCTGGGCGGCGCGGGGCTCAGAGCTGCTGGCGGAGCTATAGCCGCGCCCAGCCGAGCCTGAGCCGAACCTGAGTCCGAACCACCGGCGGGTCCTCTAGCCGCGCACCTGCAGCCGCCGGCCCGCGGGACTGGCCAGGATGGAGGATTCCCAAGAGACCTCTCCCTCCTCCAACAACTCCTCGCAGGAGCTCAGCTCTGCCCTGCAGCTGTCCAAGGGCATGTCCATCTTCCTCGACGTAAGTACAGGTGGAACGAGTTAGGTGGGTGGGTCCCCCTGCCCCACCGTCTGTTTTTTTCCCTGCGGGTTGGCTTGGAGGGTGTGGGAGGCGACGTGGGTCCAGCCGAGATGTTGCCCTAGGGTCCCCATGAAAACTATCTCCTATGCTCGCTCTTCTCATCCCATCCCCCACTCCCACCCCCCAAAAGAGAGACAGAAGACAAAAATGCACAGAGGAAATCGTGATAGCGAGACTGCCCCTCAACTTGTAAAACCTGGCCGCTTGACGTGGAAGAATCCTGAACGAAATTCCCAAAGTTAAATTCGCTCACGGCTGGGATTTTTCTGGAGACCGGACTGTAAATGCAACCCCCACGGTTTGTCTGCCTAGGGCGTTTGAAGGGGGCTTAGAAAAAAAAGAAGGTGATTTGCCCCCTCTGTAATGTGCTCTGTTTGCCTCCTCCCTGCGGCCCTAGGGGGACCAGGAACTCTGCAGAGACTGCTGGAAGCCTCACCATCCTCCCCCAGCCCCCTGAGGTGGGGGGTGGGGGGATTACATTAAGCCCATGTAGCCGTGGTCAAGATAACAACGTTCACAGAGGATTGAGTTGTTTTTTTTTTAATGACACTTTAGTTTTCCTTTTAAAACAATCTGCTTGCTGCTCTCCTCCATCCCTCTCCAAGTTGTAATTACTGTTATTATCTTCCTCAATCCCAGCTCTAACGCTCTCCATTGGACTAGCCCTCGCTGTCCACCTGGACTCCAGCTCTCCATGTCTCTGGTCTAATAGTCTTTCTTTCTCCCCCTCCACTCCCCTCCCTGAGCTTGTTTTCTGCTTTCTCAAGCTGTGGTTTTCTGGTTTTGTTTGTTTTGTTTTGTTTTGTTTTTAATCTCAGCAGTCGTTTAATGTCTTCCTTATCTCCCCCTTTTGCTTCGTTCTCCATCTCTGCTGTCTTGGAATTCTGTTTTTACCCTGTTGACAGCCCTTTTCCCTGTCTTCAGCTTTCTGGTCTTCCTATTCTGAGTGGTTTGTCAGATGATGAATCAGGCTCCAGGAGCCACTCACTTGTCACATTCACACTGTCCCCCAGGTGCCTCTGGTTGGGGTGGGATAGAGGGAGGGGGGAGTAGTCCCCACCTTTTGTTTAAGGCATGACAAAAAGCGGGCAAAGGGCATGGAAAAGGGTATGTGCCCTTTTACCTATTGTTCTCTGGTTTATCATTCCTTGATAAAATAAAAAAGAATGGAAGATGGGTCAGAGACCAACCGTGTTTTCTTTATGGGAGAGATGAGCAAATTATTCGTATCATATCTTATCATGAGACACAGGTAAAGAAGATATTGGGAGAGAGGCTAGAAGGGTTTTCCAAGTTTATCTGGAATGAATTAGCGGGGCCTCATATCTTTGGAGAGAAAATCCTATCACTAGTCAATAGTATGACATTGACCCCTGTCTCCTGCCAGCCTTCCCACGTCCTGACCCTTCTCCATGATTTTCAAATCTGGTATCAAGGCATTCCCAGCTGGTCATCTTCTTCCCACTAAACATGAGTTTAATTGTCATTTGTTCATTCATCCAAAAGGACTGTGTTTACCCCCCTCTTCATCATTAGCACTCATCTCTCCTGGTTTGAGTCAACCAGGTGATGCTGACCTGGTAATGGCTTACCTTACAGGTCCTATTCCTACAAGTCTTGCCTTTCAGATCCATGAAGACCTTGAGGAACTAAGCCAGGAAAAGGGGAGAGAACTCCCAGCACAGTTCTGAAGGAAATCTTGAGGGCCAGGAGAAACTCAAGGCTCCTGATAATCATGTCAGTGATGCAGTCAGTGAAGTTGATTTTTTGTGGGGGGCAAGATGAGCCTCTATTTATTCTTCACTCTGCCCCAAAGGACATTGAGTCCTTGACACCCCCCTCACCTCGGTTGACTTAAAAAACAAAACAAAAAGCAACAGTTAACAAATTCTTGTGATCAAATGGAGATGGGTGGATTGAAAATATAGAAGTAGAAAATCACCTCCCAGACACCCACATCCCAATCTTGGCTCCATTTTTCAAATTACTGCTGAGAGAGATGAGAGACTGAAAGAGAGAGAATGTAAATCCTCTTTATTTTAAAATATGTGTAATTTTTTTCTAAGTCTGGTCAGTAAATGATATCCAGTCCTTGTTACAAAGGAACGGGTAGTCTCCAAGTAGGGCACACCTGCCTTCTTCAATTATTTTTAGACATTTAAAAATAAAATTATCAAATTGATATCACACAAAAGGTGTTGACATGCTGTTTACCAGTAAGATACTAGCATCTGCAAAATATAACTGCCATTGGATTTTATCTCAACTGGAAGAGGTTTTGTTTACACTTTTCCTTGAGATATTTTGTGAAAAGTCTAGCACTGTTGAAATATGTGACATAGGAAAAGATTTGTTACTCAGAGATTTTTGAATTATTCATTTCCGATCATATTGCCTTTAGCAAAATAAAATGTATGTATAAATTCATCATTTTTGCTTATATTTAAGATATCCTAGTACGTTTATGAATAAAAATTTTTGATTTTCTGCAGATTATAGAGATAATAGAGATAATAGATCTTTGCTATTTCAAAGTGATATAGAAAATGAAATTGAAAAAAAAAGAAAATGAAATTGATTGAAGGTTTCCGCATAACACAGAATCATTTTCTGATCAAGGCAAAACTTTGCCATCACATGTTTACATTCTAGTGCCAATGGAACAGTCAGTCCTCCAAAAAATTATTTAGCTTGAGAAAATTACATAATGACATGATGACACATGTTTATTTGGTTAGAAATAAGAAATAGAAAAGAAAATCTGAAACAAATTGCCCACCACTTTTTTGCTTCATTTATTATACTCCAAATAAAATAATAACAATAATGAATACAGTACTTAGCAAGTTCTTGTATTAAATGAAATCCATAGCATAGAAAACAGAAAAGAAAAGAATATATTCTATAAACTTAGGATATTATTGTTTGGTCAGTGTTCCACAGTGAACACATAAATAACAGTGGCTAAATTCACAAACTGCAAGAATTATTTCTTCATGCATATCGTTGAAAAGGTTTTCTTCTGAAAAATTGACAAAATTCAGAATTATCTTGCTATCAATGTTCTTGAACACCCACCTAACATGGATTTGAAAGACTGACAGTGATACTAACCAAAGGCAGCCCACAGAAGCCGGAGTTACAAGTGCCCACAAAGGGTGTCTACCACCTAAAGAAGAAGGGCTGAGCTGGGTCAAATGCGAGGCTCCACACATGGACCAGAAGGTAGCGCTCGTGTTCCTTTTCACCCCAGCACACCATTTGTCCTCAGGCTCCTGCCCTGCAGATCAGAGAATAATTTCTAATTTATAATATTAGCCCATGTATAGGAGACCCGGTGGCATAGATGTTATAGGCTAGACAGTGAGCCATTCAAAACCACCAGCCTTTCTGCAGGGAAAAGATGGGCTTTCTGTTCCTACAGTCTCAACTCAAAATCTCACAGGGGCAGTTCTACCCTGTCCTAGAGGGTCACTGGCAGTTAGCATCGACACAACAATGACAAGGAATTTGTGCCTGGGTATCTTCTGGACTTTCTGTCAAACCAGTGCAGGGATTTACACTGTTAGTTTGCAAAAAGATTACGAAAAGGGAGAGGGGAAAAAGAATTACTCCCTACATGGAAAATGCATTCCAAATGAGGCTATTTGCTCCCCACCCACCAGATGCTACCCTCTTCCCCCGCAGTTCTCCTTCAATGTTTTTCAACGGCAGGAGAGTTGAAGGAGATTGAGAATAAAAAGGAGAATGATTTTTCTCTGCTTCATTGGTGAGGTAAGGACTGAGGTTGAGAAAAAGTATAACTTTCCTTCTGCTGCCTGGGCCTGTGCACTCTGAACACAAGTCAACATGCCTGGATGGTCAAGGACTTCATCAGGAAGTGTATCTGTTTTACTCACAAAGATAGTTAAGCACCACACATGCTCAAGAGATGAGATGGATAGAAGTTTAAAACAGGAAAAAAAAGTTCCCAGCATGAGTGTTCTCTGAATTCTGTTACAGCCCCCACACTATCTACTTGCCTCGTGACACGTGGTGCAAAGTTGATTATTTCAAGGAGGGTCAGTGACCAAATTCCTGCCTTCCCTGCAACCCACCTGCGTTTGATATCTAGCCAATGTACCTCCTTCTTTGTGGCCATCACCTGCTAGCCATGAAGGCTTATAGGCTGCTGGGATGCTGAACGGTAACATACAGAGGCCAGGATGGACTAAGAAGGAAGGCCTGGCAATCTACCACTGAAAATCAGCTGATAAAACTCCTATGAATCACAGGGGTTCAGTCTCTGGCCAGTCATTGGATTGCATAGTGTTTTGTTCCATTGTTCATAAGTAGGGGTCAACTCAACAACCAATAAAAACAAAATCCCTTTGGGAGACTAGCAGTTATCAGTGGTGTCTATTCTATTCAGCAAGGGAAATGCCACTCAAGTTGTTTTAGTAACCAGCAGAAAGCTCTCCCTGTTAACCAAAAGGTTGATGGTTTGAACCCATCAGCTACTTGAGAAAGATGTGGTATTCTATTCCTATAAAGTTCACAGCTTTAGATAGAAATCTACAGGGTCATCTCTTCTATCCTATGAGGAGACAGAGTCACTCTGAGGCAGATTTGACTTGGTGCCTATGGCATGGTGCTTTGCTATTGTCATATATAAAACATTATTTTCAATAACATTTCAAAGTATTGTTTGCCAGGGACCTACTCCGGGCAAAACTGAAAAAAAGAAATATATGTGTGAATTCTCTTTTCTTTATCCAAATCTCAGTGCCTACTTGCCTCCATTCTATCTTCTGATTCCTACAGATAGTGACCCCTCCCCGCCTTGGGGCTGTCCATACCCACACAGCCAGGTCTTCTTTCCTAAGTGGTTACCCATGTTCTGGGTGGGTGGGGAGTCCTGCTCTAAATCCACTTATCTCCAAAATTCATGAAGGGACAATAATGAGTGCATCCCACCTAAACTTAATAGAAGGTAGGAGGCGCTTACCAAAAAGTTGTTAAGAGAATGACTAGCGTTATATATATTTGCTATGGCTGTAAGGTCATGTGCATTTTTCATGTCTTCAATAATTGAAGATAAGGAATTTTAGGTCAAAGCATCCAATAATATCTTTCTGAAAAAAAAAGATGTGATCTGATTATCTTTAAATTATAGCAAGGGCATAATAATGGGTACATGTAAGCTTTAGTCTGACCAAACTAAATTCATTTACCATCGGTCTAATGTTAGCCATCAGTAAGACTAACTGGCCCAGATTATGGTGGTTACATAAGAATGTAATATGTTTTTTATTCATCTATGGTCAGGGGTAAATTTTCACAATTAATTACAAAGAACTATCTAAATATCAAAAGCCTTTTTGATCCAGAAGCCTTTTTCATCCAGAAGAGGCTGAATACTATTTGTGATCATTCTTTATGAAATAAACGGACAGCCTTTAAAAAAAATAATTTTATTGGGAGCTCTTACAACTATTATAACATTCCACACATCATCTGTATCAAGCACATTTGCACACTTGTTGCCACATTCATTTCCAAGAGTCAAATCTTTGGTGTGAAGTTATTCCTCTCCAGAATTCATCCCAGTGACTTTAAACTGGTAAGGGCACAGTAGAGCATGAAATAGAATCCTACAAGGCTTCAGAGCTAAGAAATAGGCTGCTTTGGACATTGCTTTGAATCTCAGCCCTGGCTCCAAGGTGCTGAAGGTGGGAAAGAATGCAAATTGTGATGGTGAGATGGATCCCCCACATTGCATTAAAAACAGTGGTTCTCAACCTTCCTAATGCCGCAACCCTTTATTACAGTTCCTCATGTTGTGGTGACCCCCAACCATAAAATTATTTTTGTTGCTACTTCATCACTCTAATTTTGATACTGTTATCAGTTGGACAACCCCCGTGAAAGGGTCCTGCCTAAAGGGGGTCACAACCCACAGGTTGAGGACCACTACATTAGAAACAGCCTTTGTGTCATAAGAAGAAGTTGTGTCTCTTTCAGCAGCAATGATGAAAGTTCCTTTTATTGAAAGTTGTTTCCCAGCATTAATTCCATGCCTTTAGTAAAAAGAAAAAAATTAATCATTTTATTGGGGGCTCATACAACTCTGAACACCATCAATACATACTTCTATTGTATGCAAAGCACCTTTGTGCATTTGTTGCTACCATAATTCTCAAAACATTTGCTAAAAAATTTTGAGGATACCCTTGTTAAAAAGCAGAGGTCAGAAGAATGTGTATCATTTGCTGGAAGAGTTCCTAAAATGAGATCTGTTTAATAATATTAGTATTGAAAATAAAGTACATCATAGTAAGGACTAGATTGATCAAGAGCTCATCGGCGTGCAATCAACAGAAGGGAAGGAGGATAGTGTTTTTTACAGTAGAAGACAATCAAACAGACAACTCTGGGAGGAAGGATAATTGCTCGTGCTTCAAGCTGGCCACCCAGAAATGATGTTCTAAATATAAGAGTAGTGCTGTTTTTTCAACCATAACTTCAAGTCTCACCAGAGGCGGGGGCAGGGAAGTGATTCCCAAGTGTCCCTTCTAACTGATGAAAAGTTATCTTTCCACGTGTTTAGTGATTGTAGGGTGTGGAACGCTATATCACATGTTGCTGCATGATATTGAGTTGATTTGGACTGATAGTGACCTACATGAAAGAGCAGAGCATGGACCTGTGGGGCTGTGGGGCTCTAGGCTGTTATCTTTCACATGAGCATAGGGTCAAGTCTTTGCACTCAGGGAAGGGTCCCTGGCAACAATGAGGGATAGGTTTGGGGTTGCTAAATTCAAGGTTCCCAGTTCCAAGCTGCCATCTGCTCACATGGAAAAGGATGAGGCAGACTGTGTCTAGAAAGAATCCCAGTCTTGAAATCCCTATATTAACTTGCTATGAATTGTTTTTTTTCCTCCAATGAGCAGTTGTGGTATTTGAACCATCAGATATTTCAGGTATTTCAACCATCAGGTTGAACCCTCAACCTTCCACTAGCAATCAGGTACCAAGAAAGATCCTTATATAAGGGGTCTTACAAAAGTTTATAGTAAAATAGAGTTAAAAGACAGTGGGATTTTTTTATTCACAGGAACTTTTTTGAGACCCCTCATATGTAACATAGCTGTGTGTTATGTTATCTAGATTTTCTTCTATAAGTTGACGATAGAAGAAAATTCAGTAAAACCTCACCACCATTAAGCCGACTGTGACTCATGGTGCGTATAGGCCAGAGTTGGGCTGCCCCTCTGGGTTTCTGAAACTGTAGATCTTTACTGGATGAGAAAGTCTCATTTTTCATTCATAGAGTAGCTTGTGGTGTCAAACTGCCAATCTTTTAGTTAGCAACCTAACCATAACACACATTGCCACTATGACTAGTCAGCGTTACTTTGATTTGAAGTAACAGAAAAATAAAAAGAAGTCTAGATGTAAAAAGAGATCATATTTTAGCTTCTTTAATGGAAGACCTGAGCTTACCTGGTCAGAATATCTTCCTCAGAGGCTCAAGGAACAATTATCCAGTGTCTGGTGCTGTGGTGGTTAAAAGTTGGGCTCCTAACCACAGGTCAAGATTGTGAAACCACCAGCTGCTCTAGAGGGAAAAATGAGGCTTTCTACTCCTGAAAAGAGTTGTGGTCTCCGAAACCCACAAGGGGTGCAACTCTACCCTCTCCTACAGGGTCACGCTAAGTTGGAATTGGCTGGATGGCAGTGCGTTTCATGCTAGCTTCTTTCTAAATCTCTGAGTGTCATCTATTTCTAGCTTTGAACATGCTATGTTCAAAGGCAACAAAAGCAAACAGTTGGCCTGTCATTCCCTGGTCCATATACGTTCATGTCTGAGTGATCACTGTGGCAGGGGATGTGGCCCTCTGCTTACCAGGCCGGACACCTCTGTCTAAGCCTACTGCACAAGAATTTAGCTTAGAAGAAAGATTGATTTTTCAACAGAAAATATAAAATCATTACCAAAGATTGATTGAAACTGGATGGGTAGAATTTACATTTACTAAAGATATATGCCAAAATGGCCAAGATACTATAATTAACTCCTCTGTTAATAAATATAGTTTAGATGCCCATTTCTATAACTTTTCATCCCCCTTTCTTTGTTTTTTCATTCCTTAGTTTTATTGAGACTCACACAAATTTGCACATACTTCAAGTATATATTTGAAGTTTTGACATATGTATAATGTACAGAGCCACTACTTCAATTAAGATCACAAATATATCTATCATATCCACAAGGTTTCCCATGTCTTTTTTGTAATCCATCCCTTCCTGCCCTACTTGCTACTTAAAAACAAAAACCAAAAAGCTCACTGCCAACTTGATTTATGGTGTCCCTATAAGACAGAGTAGAACTGCCTCTGTGGGTTTCTGGGACTCTAACTTTTTACCAGAGTAGAAAGAAGCCTCATCTTCCTCGTGCTCCTAGGCTACCTCTACTTTCTTACTTTCTGTCATGATAGATTATATCTTCTATCTTCTAGAATTTTATATAAAAAAGAGATTAACATTATTTTGTATCTAGATTTTTAGGTGCTATTTTGTATCTAGATTTTTAAATAGTGTAATTATTTTAAGATCCCTCCAAATTATTGCATATGTCACTATTTACTGCTCAGTAGTACTCCCCTGAATCGATATAATAAAATTTGTTCATTCTTTTACCTGTTAAAGTACATTTGAGTTGTTTTTAGTTTGGCGTTATCACAAATAAAGATCTCTAGTGGAAAACTTTTATCTAAAATTGGAAATTTTTTTTTCAATAAGAAGTGCATAAGTGTAATTGTTGCGGCAGTGATTTTTACAAATCGTGACACATTTCTTTTCTTCTTTTTTTCCATTCCAGATACTGAGAAGAGCAGATAAAAATGGTAAGACCCACATTCTATGGTTTTCTGCTTATTAATCTCTTGCCTTTTAGAGCATTTTGTAAAGAATATTGTAAAGGACAAGTCCAAGAAACGGACACATAAAGTATCTATCTTTTACAGACAACAGTATTAGGTAAATGCATGGTTTCAGATATTCATGATATGAAAGATTCACATTTCATTAGCTCAAGTTTATGTCCCTTAGTAAGGATCTCTGTCATAATTGGGCTCAGGACATTTCCTTGTGTGTTTTAAATTAAGTCTAAAGTAATGAAACATCTGTTTATTGTTTGTTGTATATTATGTGTACACTATGCCACAGATTTATTGAGAAACAGTACATGTGGTTGAACCCAGAGCTGTGTGATCTCAAAATCTAGGTTCTCCCCACTTATGGTTGCCCCAGGGCTGCTTCTGAGAGCAAGGAAGGTTCCTGGAAGCCTGAATTGGCAGACCTCAGGCCACCTTATTGACTCTGTTTCAAAGTGTGCTCAGTGAGTGGTGATACAGAGAAGTGGAAGATGGCAAGCCAGGAGAAAGAACTTGTCTCTCAAAGGAATGAGAGTTTAAATCTTCACAAAGTCTAATTTTTACCTGTCATCATCAATCTCTTTTGACATCTTTTATTCCACCAGACATTTTATGCCACAGAATAACAAATCAGAGCTTACGTTTATGCTGCTTCTATAGTATAAGTACTACAATAGAGACATGCTCTTGAAAAGCGTTTCTTGACAAGTCCTGGATACAGAGGACTCTTATCCTCAAAGTCCCATTTCTTATCTTTGAGGAGAGATTACAGCCTGAGTTCAGAACTAACAATTTAAAGACAGACCTTACAGTTTAGGTATCCATTTAGCACCCAGGTCAAGAAAAGCTTAATGGACACTTTGTATCTTTCTACACAATTGAAAAAAATAATACTTTATGGGGCTATAAAATAATGTCCCAAGCCTTGAAAATACTTGTCCATCACCTGCAATACCTCTTCATTCTTGGTTTCTTTTCATAGAGACACACACATCCTAATGCCAGGCTTAATAGGATGTCAAATGACCTGTTCTTGTGCTTTTCTCACCCAGTCTTCATCACACTGCTGCTTTCTCCTCCTCCTCCTCCTCCTCCTCCATCTTTTCCCTCTCATTCTCCTACTTCTGCTTTATGGATCCTCTTCTGAAGCCTGCAGAATACTCATCTCCAGCTTCCATACTTCTACTGTGTTGCCTCTACTTTTACTTCTGTTTGGCATAGACTTTCCACCCATGTCTGGCTAGAAAATGCTCAGGTATTGCTAGATTCCCAATAGACTCTTACTGTATGGTTTTTTATCTGAAAACCAGAATAACCAAATTCATTGCATAGAGTCGATTTCTATTTACAGGAGTAGACAGTCTTGTCTTTCTCCCATGGAACAGCTGGTGATTTTGAACTGCGTTTAGCAGTTAGCAGCCCAGCGGTTGATCCACTATACCACCAGGACTCCATCTTCCTCTAGGAAGTCTTTCTCGTCCCCCTGGTAGGGTCCTGTCACCCTCTCCTCTTCTAGTGGAGCCCTTATGGAGTAGCAGTGGAGATTCTCCGGTGTGCTCGAGTTTCTCCTTTGCTAAGCTCAACATGCTTCTTCAGGAAACGGATTTGTCTCAAGGGCAGATACCATGCTTCCCTAGTACTATAAGCTCACTAGACATTTATTTAATCAATTAAAAATGATTGAGAATTCACTCCATGATCCATTTCACATCTCTCTGCTCACTCTTTTCCCAACCTTTCACTGCTCCTTCATCTTTTTTCTTATTTCAGTCTAAAAGCAGTAGAAGAATAGAGCTACTTAGGGATGCCCATACCTAGTAGCTTTGTGACTCTCAGCAAGCAACTTAACCTGTACCAGTGGGGTTTTCATCTATTAAATGAAAAAAAATGACACCTATCTATGTCAAAGTATGAACAATGAAGTTCCCTGACACACAAAAAGAACTTAATCCATGTGCATTGCTGCTGCTAGGATCACCAGTGACTAAAAAGCTTGAGCTTTTTATGCTGTGTTGTGATGGTTGTTCGAGAGACTTGGTGACGTTCCAGACATTTCTAATCCAGTGGAGTTTAGTGGCAAGGAAAATAAGTGTAGCTATCATGCTTATAAAGTGAAGAAGAGGGAAAGATGGGGAATAACCTGAGGAATATCAGAAGATGTTGGTGCAAAAAAGTAACATCTTTCTGTCCCGTATGTTCATCACATTCTATATTTACAAATAAATAGCTGTTACGTGTTCTTGATCTCATATAATAGGAGTCTCTTGTAGACAGCAGAATTGGTGATGGGATAATAAAGGGAATGAGAGGTGATAAGTACAATGATAATTATCTTGCCAGAGTACAGATTTAGCTTTTGGAATCTGACATGCAAGAGAAGCTACTAGAGAAATGACCCAAAAAACAACAACAAAACATGGTTTGTGATTAGCCATAATAATGGTGTCTTAGCTGGATTTGTTGTTGTTTTCAAATCATAGACTAGGATCCTAGACATTAAGATAGTCCTCAAAATAGGGTTGCTTTGGGTAAACACAGGACTATGGCCTAAAAAGATCAGAGTTAAATTTAAGCATGGGATGCTCTTGAGAAAGCCACTTATATGCAGATTGAATGAAAATTGAAATATGTGAGTATCTGTAAAACTGCAAAGATATTATTTCTAATCTTAGAAAAAGGCAAAATTAAAAGGCTCACTATCAGATCCTGATTGTTCATTTCTAATTGCTAAGTCTCATGCTACTTTTTATAATATTATATATGTATACATATAATATACCCATGTACATATGTATTTCCTATTTACATTTGTGGACCCACTGCAATTCTTGATTAGAGATAGGTAATCAGTATAGGTGGCATTTTTTAAAAATCTTTTTATTGGAAGCTCATACAACTTTTATCACAATCCATACATAATTCCATTGTGTGTCAAGCATATCCATACACCCACTGTCCTCATCATTTTCACATTTTGCTTTCTATCTAAACCCTTGGCATTTAAACCCACCTCATTTTCCCCCTCCCTCCCCGCAACACCCCCCCATCATAAACCCTTGATAATTTATAAATTATTATTAATATGTCTTATTTTACACTGCCCAAGGTCTCCTCTCCCTTCATCCACCTCCTCCTTATCCATACCCCAGGGAGGAGGCCATATGTAGATCCTTACAGTCTGTTCCCCCTTTCCACCCCACCTTTCCTCCACCCTCCCAGTATCGCCACTCTCATCACTGATCCCAAAGGGATCATCTGCCAGGGACTCCCCATTCTTCCAGCTCCCATCTGCATCAGTGTATACCGTCTGGTCCAGCCGAATTTGTAAAGTAGAATTGGGATTATGATAGTGGGAAAGAGGAAGCATTGAAGAACTAGAGGAAAGTTATATGTTTCATCAATGCTACCCTACACCCTAACTAGTTTTTCTTTTCCCTGTGACTCCACTGTAAGGAGAAGTCTATTACCCACATATGGACTTTGGGTCCCCAACCTGTACCTCCCCTCTTTTACTCTCATAAAATTTTCAGTTCCTTGATGCCTGATCCCTTCAGTACCTTGCAGTCACACTGACTGGCGTGCTTCTTCCATATAGGCATTCTTGCTTCTGAGCTAGATGGCCACTTGTTTACCTTCAAGCCTTTAAGATCCCAGATGCTATATCTTTTGGTAGCCGGGCACCATCAGCTTTCTTCACCACCATTGCATATGCACACTTTTGTCTTCAGTGATCATGTTGGAAAAGTGGACACACAATGATATGGTTTTGTGTTCTTTGATGCCTGATGTCTGATCCCTTCAACACCTTGTGGTCACACAGTTTGGTGTGGTTCTTCCATGTGGGCTTTGTTGCTTCTGAGCTAGATGGCCTCTTGTTTACCTTCAAGCTCTTAAGACCCCAGATGCTATATTTTTTGATATGCGGGCACCATCAGCTTTCTTCACTACCATTGCATATGCATACTTCTGTCTTCAGTGATTGTGTCAGGAAGGTGAGCACCATGAAATGCCAATTTAATAGAACACAGTGTTCTTGCATTGAGGAAGTGCTTGAATGGAGGCCCAATGTCTATCTGCTGCCTTAATACTGAGCCTATAACTGTGTGCATGTAAGTCTACTTCCACTTCACCATATATAAATATATTTACCTATGTACATTCTTGTATTTAGACCTCTATAAATGCTCCTTCCCTCCTATTTCCTTCCTCTATTTCCTTATACTTCCCTCCTGTCCCACGATCATGCTCAGCCTTCATTTGGGTTTCAGTAATTTCTTTCCGTTACCCTACCCTTGAACAATCTCTACCAGGCCGCTGGCTCCCACTTTGCCACTGATTTTGGATCACTTATTGTTCCCTTGTCCATGGGTTGGCCAATACCACCTTCTTTCCCCCACTTCCTCCTCTCCCACACCCCTGCCAAACCGCTGGTCCCACCTTATCTAGATAGACCTGCAGAGATGATACTATGTACATCAAGTATCCAAGACGACATAGCAAAATGAAGCAACAAAAGAAAATGAAATTACAAGTGCAATAAGAAAAAAAACAGTGCCCCCAAAATATAGCTAGATAAATAAAAATAGTAATAAAAAAGCAAAACCTATATATAGCTGAAGGCCCACTTGTTGCATTTGTTGACCTCTAGGAGTAACCTCTGATTAAGTCTGATGGAGCTGCACGCCCTGGTCCCCAAATCTCGTCTTGGCTCTCCCTCAAGACCTCCATGCTCTGCTCTCCCCGCTGCTCTGCTGCACATCCCTAGTGTTTTCCTCTGTGTGGAAGGCACGGATGTCTGCAATCCCAGCACTGTGTCTCCAGTGTTGTTCCCCATTGGGCCTTGGGTCAGCAAGGGATTTCATGTCTCATAATGGAGCTGACCTTCTGATCCTTTCTGTGTATTGGTTGTTCTGAGTGGGGAGATCATCCTCAAGGATTGGTGGGCCAGGGTGCGCTCTGCTCTCTCTTTCTCCCCCTTCATTTGCCCCCGTGTGCACAAGTCAGGCATGTCCCTCTTCTGCAAACTTCAGTGCTGTCCTTCTTCTGGAAGGTGGGGCAGCCATTCACATGGTTGGGATTGGGCCCGGGTTCTCAGACCCCTCCACTGGATCCCGGTTCCAAGTTATCACGCTGCATTCACATCCTAGAACACCACGTTTAAGTCTGGTCCTTCTTTCCCTGTGGCGATATAAGCAATACCCTCCCCTTGGGTGAATGAGTGCCCTGTTCCCCCATGGCACATTACTATCTCCTTCCACTCCCAACCCGCCCACCTTCTATTATAGTTGGCTACACAGGCAGCCTTGGACTTGATTTGGCCCCTCCCATATTACCTAAACCTCTCCCCATTAATTTTTATACACAGTATTCTTTCCCTATGTCCCCCTTCCTTTTCTTTTTCTTTTAAAGCTTTAGGTGGCACTTTTGATCCCAGTTTAATGACAATATCCTTACAAGAAAGTGATAATCTTCTTCTTGGCCTGTAGTTCTATTTTGCAACCTGTGCACTATAAAACTTTGGGGCCAGAGATGGTTCCTTTTCTGCACATCACCCATCCTTCATGATGAGCAAAATGCTCATCACTTCAGAAGACTCAGTACACATTTGTGAATTGACTTGTAAGGAGTTCTTAAGCAATTATCTGATCTTAAAAATTAAAGCCAAAATAAAAGCATGTGTGCAATTTTATAAGTATAAAGCCTTGTTTCTCTGTTATTTATTAATTGACAATACTCACTAAAATTTCTAGTGGACACATTTTGGAGACAGACTTTTTTAAGTTCTCTGTTTGCAAAGGTTCCTGACACAATGGATGGATGGATGGATGGATGGATGGATGGATGGATGGATGGATGGATGGACTGTGATAAGAGTTGTCAGATTCCCCAATAAAATGATTTTTTTAAAAAGATACAAAGCAAGGAAAACCATTTGAGGTCTTGAAAGCTATGAACAAACAACAAAACAATTTTTAAAAATAGATAATTAAAAAGTTCTCTGTATGCATTCTTATCAATCACCAGGAAGTCTACCAATTAGTCAATAACATCAAACATGGTACAAATATGAATTTTTAGTTCAGAAGTATCCCAGCTTCCTGATTCTGCCTCTTTCTAGCTGGATGACTCTACATAAGTTACTCAGCCTCCTTTTTGCTTTAGCATGCTTGTCTGAAAAAGGGAATAATATGTATATATTTAGTAATATTACTTCTCTCATATGATTATCTTAAGAATCAAAAAAAGATTGTACCTGTACAATACTTTATCCTTGTCTCAAACAGTAAGTTGCTCAATATTTAAATAGTTCCCATTATTATTCTCATATTTAAACCAAAATTTGTGAACTTGCTTTTATTTTATGCCATATCTATTTCTATTCATGGTACCCCAATGTGTGCAGAATAGATGAACATTTCCATAGCCTGTCTTTCCAACACTTGGGGGTTTAAACTGCTAATTCTTTGTCTAGTCACTGAATATGTAACCATTTTACCACTTGGGGAAGTTAAAATACATTCTCCAGATTGCATAGCATGTAAACAGCAGAAATAGATGTCTACAACTCCAAATATGGTGATTTTCTTCATATATATATATATATGTGCACACACATATGTTTTTCAGTCTGCACACAAATACAAAGATCTTTAATATAATCTCCTGTTCCCAATTCATAGTGGTTGAACTGAAATGATCGAATGCACTCAATGCTTCCTTGGTGAACTGAACTAATTACTAATCATTCTTCTTTAAAAACTAATTCATTACAATAAAATAACGATAGTGATAAAAATATCCAGAATAGGAATAGTGCTTCTTATTCTGCAAACTTTATTGGATCATTATAGAGTATTTCAGTATTTGGCAGAAGTAAGTGGATCACTAAATCCAGGTAAAAGTTTTTTTTCCCTGAAGGCAAAGACATGGATTAAGCAAAATTTCAGAGTGCCCTGCAATGCTCTGTGATTTCTCTTTGATGGCAAGACAATTCATTGATGTCAACTTCTGAGTCAAGCATCTGTATCCCCACTAGACTATGGAGCCCCATTCTCCTCATCAGGTACACTCAGTCCTTGGAAAGGTAGAAAGTTTAAGGACTGGGCTGTGGAAATAAAGATTCTTGTTTTAAGACTGACCTTCATGTCATAATTCCTTATTTTTTGTCAGCCTGTTGGGAGAAGTTAGTGAAACCCAGAAACAAATCCCTGCTGCCCAGATTTATAGTCACAGGCTCATGGAGAGCTCATAGAATAGAGTAGAACTGTCCTGAGTTTCTGAACCTTTAAAGCTTTATAGAAGCAGACAGTCCCATCTTCCTCTTACGGAATGTCTGATGGCTTCAAATCTCTGATCTTGTTGGATCCCAGCTCAAGAGATTACTCCGACAAAATGTGTTTTAAGATTCGTCCTTTGAAAAGACCTTGGTTGGGCTGTGGTCATCAAGGTGGACAGTTCAAAACCGCCAGTAGCTCTGAGGGAGAAAGGTGGGGCTTTCTCCTCCTGTGAACGGCGACTTTCCTGGAAACTCCCAAGGGCGGCTCTACCTGTTCTACACAAGAGCTCTGAGTTGGCATTGACTTGATAGCACCGAATTTGGGTTTTGTTTATTAATGAATTGCTGCATATATTCGAGTATAAGCTAACCTGAATATCCGCCAAAACACCTAATTTTACCACAAAAGCTACATTTTAAAAATGTGCTGAGAGACTGAGCCTTGGTGGTGTAGTGGTTGTGCATGGGACTGCAGCCCACTGGGACGGAGGTTCAATTCTAGCAGTGGGGCTGGGCCTCCTCCTCCCACCACCAGAGAGCAGTGATACCCACCCCCCCACCCCCCCAAAAAAAAAGATTTTTAAAAAATGTGCTGAAAAACTCATCTTATACATGATTATATACATATTTAGTAAAAGAGTAAAGTCCATCTCTGTACTCAGGGTCTACACATGCCAGAGATAGTGCCAAGCACTTTGTACATACTCACATATTTGGATTTCACCAGAATCTCTGAGACAGGCACTAGTTAAAAAGCCCAGCTGGATTCACTGGCGTCAAGTCCATTTCCACTCACAGGCACCCTTGGGGGTCTCGCAGTGCCGTCTTGCCCTGTCTATCAGGCTTGAATGGTCAGGAAAGCAGATGGCCCTACCTTTCTTGTATGCTTCGCTGTGAACCGTTGCACCACCAGCCTTCCCCCAGTGCTCCCCCCTTCCCATTGGATGGGCATTATGTCTCTCTTTTCAGCTGTGGCAATAAGAGCCAGACCCAAGTTTGTCTATGCCAGAGCCTATGCCCTTCCCTCAGACTTACTTGGTTAGCAAGTATTTCAGAAATCAGACGCTTTTAATGTTCTGCTTATGTTCTTAGTTCATCTCTGTTTGTTTTACTTTTCTTTATCATAAAGTCTAATATCAATTGCAAAAACATACAAAAAAGATCTCATGCCCAGTGGTTCACCTCACTGTGTAAAGTCTAGAGGAAACCCAGAGGTATAAATTCTGGTAGTGATGGATTTTAAACAAATTTTTCAAAAGAAAGCACACTTCTTTATCTCCATAGTATGATTTTTTTCTTAACTGCAAAGCAGTTTCACACTCATCAATGTGTTGCTCTTCCACTAAAAGCAGAAACTATGAAAATTGCTATCTTTACATAACTAGGCATATCAGCTGTCACAGATACAAACAGGAAAACTTGATCCAAATTATCAAGCCCATGAAAGTGCCGTGGACTGCCAGAGTCTCAAAAGTTGGGCCCCATTCCAATACTAGATCCTGAGTATACAAAGGAACGCATAGGCCATAAGAACCCTGGTGGCATTCATGGTCAAACTCTCAGTTACTAACCTAAATTTTGAAACTCAATCCCACCCAGCATCTTTCCAGAAAATAATATCTGTTCATCTGCTCCAGGGAAGATGATTTATCATTAGTAAGTGCCAGCGAGTCAGCTTGACTCTTGGTAGTCCATGTACAACAGAACAAGGCACTATCCCATCAGTCTAGCCATTTCTTTCTTCCAGCCTATTCTTGGATCCACAGTGTCCCTCCATCTCCAGAATATACCTTAGAAAACTCCGAGTCAGTTCTGCTCTGTCACACAGGGTTGCAATGTATTGGAACTTGATTCCCACAGCATGTATAACATGACCTTTCTCCCCATACTGCAACAAATTTAGTGGCATATAATTCATGTATTACACAACTTATTAGTTGAATCACATTAAGGAGAGCCGTCCCATCATCACTATAATCAGTTTGAGAACATTTTCTTCATTCTTGGACTCATCACTATTATCTCCACATGCCCATCCCACGCCCACTCCACTCGCAAGGAGCCATCAATCCAGTTACTGTCTCTAAAGATTTACTTGTCTTGAAAAACAAGTTTAAAAAAAAAACTAACAACCAAAGCAGATAAAAGCCTCACAAAGAAAGCAGGAAATATTTAAAACTAAAGCAATGTAAATGGATCCTAAAGGATAGCAAATGATAGGGTGCCACATTTTCACCTCACTGCATCTGCAGCAATCCACTTTCCAAAGCATTCTCCATCCTAGCAAGACTATTCATAAGCCTGGTCTATGGTCAAAGAAGGTTCATCAGGGGCTCACTCCACAAGAATTTCTCTTTCCATTTTTTTTTAAAAAGCTGAAACAGCTTTAAAATGGATCAAAAGGGAGATTAAATGAGAAGATATTTCCCTTTAACCTAACTTTATTGGCCATGATCAACTTTACAATGCTATCTGTTGGATATCAAGGCTATTCTTATCCCTCAACTATTATCAGAGGGGACTCCCCAGAGGCTTAAGCATGTGTGGATTTTGGGCTCCCACTGTCTTCCACAGCCTGCAGACCAGGTGGTCACCATTTAAGCTCGGGTACCATTCCTTCCGTTAGATTTGGATTATAGTGTTTATAATTCTTGGATCACATAGGCTGGCATGCTTCCATGTAGACATAGTTGATATCACTTAGATGGCTGCGTGTTTAAAGAAAAGGCTTTAAGACTCCAGATGCTATTCTTTCTGATAGTTTCTTCACCACATTTTGCTTTAGTACTCATAAGAGCTAAGTATGCTGAGATTTGGCTAGAAACAAGTGCAAGTGTAAAATCAATTCATGTATCTATGGTTTATATGTGTCTCTGGTTCACCATAGATTGATTAGTGTCACTTTAGGTTAGAGAACACTATCACTCACCCCACTCGGGCATCACTTCCACTCTCATCAACTCAATGCTGATTCATAGCAAACCTGTAGGACAGGGCAGGAACACCCCCCCCCCCCCGTCTTTTAAGGCTTTGTGACTGAAATCTGTAGGCTAACAGCACAGCATTCCATTTTTCTCTCAAAAGTCAATGAAAGTTTTGTTAACATAAAGGGGAATAACAGTTGACCAGGTACAAATAGCATATTCCTCCTTGTAGTGGCAGATTGACTTGGAAATCAGTAATGATTCAGTGGAATGAGAATATAAAGATAATGGGGAGTGGGGGAAAGTAGGTCAATCATGTAGTATACTGTTTTTTGCTGTAAGAAATGCCAATATAAAAAATGTTTATTAATTTAGCAATAAAAGTTTCCTACATGGTGCTTATTCTTAACATTGCTAATTTTGAATCAAAATGCTAAAAAAAATTGATAAATGTTCCTCCAAAATAGGGTTCCTCTGGCAGGCTAGGCAAGCCAGATGGAACGGCAGAGGAGACGTTTTGTTGACTTTCTTCTAGCCTCTAGCAAGATCTTGGTGCTAATTCTCTCTGGAAATGATGTTAAATGGATATGTTTTTCACCAAATTAGAAGCACGTCCATCCTGCTCCTTAAAAATAAGATATTCTATCTAATTCCCTAAGTACAACGCAGTTTTTTTTCATATATCTAGCACCACATTTATGGTAAAAATACTTAATATAGGAAACAAACTTTCTCAATAAGTGAGTAGGGAGTGAAGCATTTCACTGGTTTACTTTGTTCTGTGCCTGATGTCTAGACAGTTGGTACATTGTAAACTGAGAATAGCTCTAGTGACTAGCTGCTGAACACATACTCCAGGAGACCCAAACATTGCTGTCAGGAGTGATCCGCACATTTGCAGTGACCTCATCAGAACTATATAGTTTCCTTGTATTTGTTTTCTTTCCATCATGGAAATAAAAGTAGCGATTATAATGTTGAATATTATAAGAAAGGTTGAGTCAACTACTTTTCGAAATACCACAACTAAGTCAGCATGTCTATAATTGTGGGCGTACTGACTCATAAAATATATTCAATTCCTGCTAAGGGTCTGTAGAATAAACTGGGTTCAGGGTAGCCTGGCTAGAGTTAAGAATGTGAATCTCTGTAATTGCTCACTCACGCAGAAAAAAAATGAAATCACTACCTGACTCAATTCTGACTCATAGCAGCCCTATGGGACAGGATAGCAATGCCCCTCTGAGCTTTTGAGACTGTCAATCTTTTTTTTTTTTAATTTTATTGGGGGCTCTTACAGCTGCTACAACATTCAGTACATCATTTGTATCAAGCACATTTGCACACATACTTCCACATACATTTCCCAATATTTTCCACTTGAGCCCTTGATACAAGCTCCTCTTTAAAAAAAAAATCAAACTCCCCTTTCCCCTCCCCCCCTTTTTAAAAAAAATTAATCATTTCATTGGGGGGCCCCTACAACTACCGTCACAATCCTTAACAACATCAGTTGTATTCAGGCCACTTTTACACACCCATTGCCATCATCACTCTCAAAATATTCTCTCTCCCTCTGAGACTGTCACTCTTTATGTGGTAGAAGGCCTTGTCTTTCTTGCAAGCAGTTCCTAGTAGTTTCAACCAGCTGATCTTGTGATTAGCAGCCCAACACATAACCACTACCCCTCTAGTGCTCCTTAACTGGTCACAGAGCTAGACATATTTAAAGTTATAAAATGATTAAATATAACTGATTGCACTAGGTGGATAATACAACCCATCAGTTTTTAATGTTATTTCATTTTATATAATGTTCATACTTGTTCTTAAAATGTTAGATTTACAGGAATATTGCAAAACTGGCACGTATACCTTGTGCTTTAGTTTCTAACAGAATACCACAAGTATGTGGCTTTGATGAACAGAAGTTTATTTTCTCACAATTCAGGAGGTTTTTAGTCTGAATTCAGGAAAAGGCTTTCTCTCTCTGCTGACTCTAAGTGAAGACCCTTGTCTTTTCTCAGCTTCCAAGCCTACGTTCTTTGCAATCTTCATGTTTTGAGGCTTCTGTGTTCCTTTATCTCTGCTTCTTTGCTCCCTGCCTAACCTCTTTCATATCTCAAATCGATTGATGTATAGCATGTCCCAGGCTGAAATACCCCCATTAACATTATAAAGAATACTGTTCCCAATGGGATTACTTCCACAGGTACAGAGGTCAAGAGTTACAACACAGTGTTTAGAAGAATGCAATTCACTGCAGCTGGCAACCAGTTTCCTCTATGATTGCTATTTTATGAGTATGCCATCTGTGTTAAAATTGATGAACCAATAATTATATACTGTCATTGGCATAGTATTTTGGTAGCCTCATGTGTTGTGAAAGCTAGTCAAAGAAAAAAAGAAGACCGAAGAAGAATTTGTGCCTTTGAATTACAGTGCTAGGAAAGAAGATGGGAAGTACCATAGATTGCCAGATGGACAATTAAGTCAATCATGGACCACATACAACCAGAATCCTTCTTAGAGTCCAGGTTGGCTTGGCTTCATTTCACTTACTTTGGACATGCCAGGATGTGGCTGTTACATAATCTGGTGTAAACTTGAAACTAGTAAGAGTGAGGGGGTGGAGTTTACCCTTTCAATCAGGTCACAGCTTGATGACCTCATTTGGAGGCGCTATGGAGATAA
>PVJH01025427.1:0-31525 GCA_004026705.1 Nesogale talazaci
TACTGACGCCCAAGGAAGGTCAGGGAGCACACATCTGTGAAATCATAAAGTGAGAAGGTCATTCACGTGCACCGTAGAAGATTAGAGAAATTGCAAATATTAAAGAAAACAAATACCGGTAGCCCACAGCCCACTATAGCCATTGATAAACAAATTACTAACCTGGGAAGACCCTCCAGTAACCCGCTGGAAGCGAGGCAATTCAGTTGGCAGCACTGACTGTGTGGGCAGTCCCAGGGATGACTATCAGCTACCCCCACCCCACACACTGCAGGCTCAAGGTGCACACGTTCCCAACCCCTCAGGGAGATTAAAAAGCACGTCCTCGGAGGAGGTGGAGAGGGCAAGTCCATGGGTGAGTACACCCTGGGGAACCCCGGGTTTCCGAAAGAGGCGGGCGAGGGTGAGGAGCCACAGACATGGACCAAAGATGGCATGCAGGGTTTAGAAGAACCAGCCAACTCAAGAGCAAAGGAAGCAGCAATCCAAGTAGACTTGGGGCCCAAGACCCTGCAGGCCTGCCACGGAAGAGGCGGGGAAGAGGTGGGAGGTCGGGGGTCAGCAGCCCCAGGGGAATGTCCATCGCTGAGCACCACTGCCCCTGACAGGAAAGCAGGGAAAACCAAAGCAAAGCAGAAGCAACCCCAGGTGGGACCAGGGTGCAGAGAAGCCTGGCTCGTGGGGTGCGGATGACAGTGCCACTCTGGCCCTAAGTTGGGGGTTCTTCATGAATGCCACATGTGAAGAGACCACAGGATCCAGCCATCCTTGAGGGATGAAGAAATGAAGACCTGGTTCACCCTGAAGAAATGAAGACCTGGTTCTCCACACAAACAGATGCACCAAACCTTGAAGCCTTATGGGTAATAAAGTCTCTAGCCAGGATTGGCCAAATGGTGGCACATTCTGGCTGCGGGACACCGGGCCCAGCAATGTCCAGCCCCACTCCCCGGGGGCTCTGCAGGACACAGGCTTTCAAAGCTGCCCTCGTGGCTCCAGGTGACAGTCTCTCCTTTATGTTGTGGAGCAGCTAGAGAGTCGGGACTACTGAGCTGACCTTTCGAGCACCAAGTCCCCAGGGGCCCTTCCATCAAATCCCACCCACCATTAGCAAAGATGACGGTGACAGAAGCAGGCATGCACTCAGAAGAGCCCCAAGGGCACTGTCCTGAGAGACAAAAGCCAGTCTCTAAAGCCTCCCGAGGGTGGGAAGAGTGTCCAATGCCATCCTCATGATGCTCCTCAGATAACAAGCCCATCAAGCTGGGAATCAGGCTAGTGAAGCTCAGGGGGGGGTTACCGGAGGAGGGGCATATTGCCATACCCAAGGCCCTGAGCCACCTTTCTGGTGGGGGCGGGGGGTGGGGATGTGGCTCAGGGATGTGAGCGCTGGGTGTTATCATGTGCACACACAGAGGCATGCAGCTAGTGAAGATACAGGAGCATATACACAAACATGGGCACAGCTTGATGAGCACAAATGTCAGCCCAAGCATGTGGCCTGTGTAGACCTTGTACACAGACATACAGATAGTGTGTAGCACAGTGACCTGTGAACAAGCTCATTTGATCATGCCTAAACCCCATGCTGGTTTGTTTGGGTCTTCTCGCGGCGTGAAGATGGTGGGGACATGCAAGCCTTGCAGGGGTCTGATAAGGGCATGGGACCTCCTTGTATTCTTATTTTTTTTGGGGGGGGGCGCATCACTGCTCTCCGGTGGTGGGAGTAGGAGGCCCAGCCCCACTGCTGGAATTGAACCTCCGTCCCAGTGGGCCGCAGTCCCGCACACAACCACTACGCCACCGGGGCTCAGCCCCCTCCTTGTATTCTTTAAAAAAAAAAAAAAAAAACAGCTTGCTATGAGTCTGGGATGAAGCATTTTTTACTGGAAATGTTTAAGTGTGTGATAGATGGCCAGAACAACAGACACACAAGGCGAGGCGTCTGACAACATTAACGCTCTTGCCCACGCAGACACTGGGTTAGAGATGGAATCGGCATTTTCAGGTCATAGAATCCACTCTAACGTTTCTTCTTTCCCATATTAAAGTGCACCCTGGAACTTTACAAGGCTTTTTGTAGAACATCCAACTGAGGAAGAGAAGTTGTAATTCCACATCCTTCGATCACGGCTGTTCCCGATGCTTCCTGGGTGGGCAACCAGCCCTTCTCTGTCCTTACAGAGGAAAAGCCTCTTGGCAGAGTTTTGCATGCACACCCTCCAGCCGTGGCCAGGGATCGGGATGTGTCGTCTTTGTGCCCGCCTGCTTAGGAAGGATGTGGAGCAAAGGGAGTCGGAACAAGTGATGTTTACAGGGCCCTGCAGTGAAGGCGGCCTTTCAGGTTTCCTCAGCAGATGGGGGCAGGACTGATGGCGGGCAGCATTCATTTGGTTCAGCCAAAGGCACCCTGGGACTTGGGAAGACTTTGTTTCTCTGGCCCTAAGAAAGGAGGTAGTTGTTATTGATTTATCCAGTAAATGAAGAGAATTGCTCCCACAAAATTCCACAGGGTGTGGGAACCCCAAGAAGAAATGAAGAGTGGCTGTGGAGATGTGTTAAAACATTCCTTTGGATCTTCAATCTTTGGCCATAGTGATCAGAGTTAAATTTTTTAAACCTTAAACTTATTTTATGGTTATACTCCACCTTGACATTGGGGGCCCTCCGGGCATAGTTGTTTTCCCCTTGGACTGTGCACCTCAAGGTCAGCAGTTTGAAACTTGGAGCTGCCCCTTGGGAGAAAGATGAGGCTCTCTCTTCCTGTAGTCACCATCTCAGCAGTCCACAGGGGCAGCGCCCCCCCCCCCATTCTGGAGGGTCCCCATGCGTCAGCATAGACCAGAGCAGAGCCGTGAGACACCTGGGCATTTATGCCTCTGCAGTTTGGTCCCTCAAGTGGCTCAGCATGAGGAGCTTGTCATGAGAGGGCAAG
The DNA here is from genome assembly GCA_004026705.1 of Nesogale talazaci. Taxonomy (NCBI): domain Eukaryota; kingdom Metazoa; phylum Chordata; class Mammalia; order Afrosoricida; family Tenrecidae; genus Nesogale; species Nesogale talazaci. The sequence continues at coordinate 2,936 of PVJH01025427.1, forward strand.
TGGTGTGTTGTCTCCCACATGGTGGGCGACCCTTACAAAAGTGTTCCTCCCCAGCCCAACTTCCCAGTACTCCTAGGGGTGGGTGCACTAGCCTTTCTCCCTGAAAGAGAAGGTGCTAGAGCTTGGACAAATCTCTGAATCCATCCCCTCCCCCAGGCCCCGTTCTTCAGAGTCGCAAAAAATAAGACGGAGGGTGGTAGAAATAGCAAATGTCCTGTGCACTGCCATGCAGATTCCACAGGGAAACTCTCTGTGGACTGGGTGGTTGAGCTGATAAAAGTCCCTTTCTTGCTCAAACTGGTTCGACTTGGAACTTCTTCAACTGCAGACAAAATAAGCTTTTGATGAAGAAACCCTGCACTGCATAACAACGGTTGCCTCAAAGGACACGGCGTAGAAAACATATTAAAACAACTGCTCACGTCACATGAGAACACTTATTTTTTAAAAAATGTAACTTTTGCTCTTGAAGTCTGTGGAAGAAGCCCAGCAACATGGTGTTGTCCTGTTAGTTGTCCGCTGCACGATCCCCGTCGGGTGCCATCGTCCTGCGCCGGTGACAATGGTGCTGCAGCATGTCCCTGCAGCCCGCTCTGTGCTGAGAGTGGCCAGTGCTGTCCCGAGAGAATGTTCTCAGTGTTGTGTGGGGGAGATGGCTCTCTCTGCCGGTCTGCTGTCCAGGGTCTGGGGAGTGGTGGTGGGAACCACGTCCACAATGTGAGGGCTCTCTTCTCCAGCTCCCTGGTCACTGGTAAGAAGCTGATGGCTGGGGGGAAATGACACCCCTCTCCTTCCAATCCAACCTCGCCCCGAGCAGATTGGGGCCCACAGCAACCCTATGCAGGGCTGCCACAGCCACATGCCTTCATGGGAACATCCTTCCTTTTGTGCCAAGGAGTGGCTGGTGGGCTGAGGGGTTGTCCTTAGGTAGGCTGGTGCCTCACCCATGGGACCACAGGGGACCCCTCTGTAGAGCCCCAGTCAAATCGCGGCCCTCGGGTCGGTGCTGGGCACGCCTGAGGCTGTCACTGTCTACAGGAGTAGAAAGCCCAGGCGTCCTCCTTCAGAGCTGCTGGTGCTTTTCAACTGGCGACCACGCAGCCGCGACATCATTGCTACACTTGTGCTTCTGACATGATGTCTACTTGCCCTGGCTGAGCCCCGTGCCCTCTGGGCTGGCCACTGCTTTCCCATCATCTCATAGGAAGGCAGGGAGGCCTCCTGCCCTGGCTTTTAGCCCGATTGGTCTCACACTCAGCTTGCAAGCTGGAATAGCCAACAAAGACCACTCTTGAGTCTTCACTCATCTTTGCTAAGGTCATCGCCTACTAAAGGACCCATAGAGAACCTTAGATGGTGGGTTGTGTCATTTAAACATCCACCACATGCCCATGCTTTCTTAAACGGTCTGCCAGACTTCCATGAAGTCTTAGAGTTGGGGCAGTTTTGTACATGTTTTCCCTCCCTCCCTCTCTCCCTTGCTTTCTCCCCACTTTCTTCACATTGCTCAGAGCACGTCTGCTCACTTCCAGTAGAATCCCTCCCCACCCGCCGGTGACTCGGAAAGACAACATCCTCCCAGGAACGCGGTGCTTTCTGCTCGGTGCAATAGAGAGCTGAGAGCAAAATCAATTCTCCCTTGACTCATAATGACAACCCATCAGGGAAGAATTCCAAGGGTTCTACAGAGAGACAGTTCCACATTTCCCTGGGCCATCAGCTTTCTCCCCATGACCAGGAGATCGGTGGGGCAGAGGCATCTTCTCAGTGAGTCATGGGGTGAGCGTGTCTTACAACGTAACTAATCAGGAACTGGACCCAGAGAGGAAAGCCACCTGCCAGGGAGCAGTGCGGTGAGCTGGCTGCACACTGGGCTTCTCTGAGGGGACTTCCCCATCCACAGACACATGAGAGCCACTGATGTCTGAGGCAGGCATACATTGTGGGGTTGGGAAGCTGGGCTGCCACCAGAGGCTCACTGACCATAAAGTGGATGATTCTCTTATCCCCAGTACATGCCTTAACAATAGCACCCCCAAACAGAATCAAAAGAACGGGCCTCCAAAGCTGCACACACATATATACATGCGCACAAGCGTGGGCACCCGCGCACTGGGCTGTGAGGCGCTCATGACGTGACTGGTAGGCAGCAGGTACTTTACGACTCTGTGTTCTGAACTCTCTGAGACTCGACCTCTGATCCCCCTGATGCAATCGCTCCCCCTGGAAGAACTCAAGATAGAGAGGCACCCTTGGCCTTCTGGACCCTGACTTCCCAGCACCCACCACAGTGACGGCAGGCTTGTAAACAATGACATCATACCTGTCACAGAGGTGCTGGACCCAGCTTCTCCTCTGTCCCCCCTGGAGAGGGCAGGGTGGGCTGTTCTGCAGAGGTGGGGGTGGGGGCGTGGACAGGGCCTTGTCCTGCAGCACAGACCTCACCCCCACTTCTCAAGCACAGCGTCCTTGCAAAGCCCACCCATTTCCAAGGCTCTCCTGGACATTAACACAACTAGAAGAACACGCTGAAGGTCTTCATCCAGCATCTGGAAGGGCTGGCTGAGATACAGACAGTTAATTATGCTCTGGGATATTTATTACCTCAAAGTGTCCAAATAAAATGTAGCTCTGAAACTATTATCCAAGTAAGCCCAATGATTTTAACTGGCCCTTTTTACTTGGTATTGATAATCTGTACAGAGAAAACACACATAAGCACAATTTCTCAAAACACAACCAATACCCACAAACATCATTTCTAACTGGAAGGAGCACGCAGCACACTGGACGTGTCCCTAGTCCGCCAAGGTGACCTTCCCTGGGATGGAGCTTATAGAGTGATTCACCACCAGCAGCACGGAGACTCTGAGAGCCTTCTTCATGGGAAATTAAACGGTCTGTCCGCTGAAGGAGCTGCATTCAAGCTCTTTTGTGCACTTGCCTAAAAAGGGAAAAAAATTAACCTTAACCAATAAAAGCCAGGTTCGCATCATTCATCTCTGCTTATCTCTCTGATGAGTGCATATTAATTAAGGGGTGAATGAGTGTCTAGATGGATGGGCTCATGGAGAGAATGAACCAGGCCGCCTGGGCAGGGAGACAATGCACGGGGCCACTCAGGGACCTCTGAAAAATGAATGTTTACTTTTAATGTTTTACTTTGCTATGTTCCCTAAAAGAAAATCTATATGAATTTATATTGTTGGCACTCAGCCGCTCGCGGATAGTTGGGGCCACAGCTGAGCCACAGTATCGGTCTTTGACGGGCTGACTCTCAAGACTCGATAATCTGTCCCGGCCCAGGTTAAGTGATGGAATTCATTTAAATGCCCTCGAAGTAATCATCCACACAGAGTACATTATTTCTCTTTTATGAATTTTCAAACCTAGCCCTGATGGGTGGCATGCAATTAAACCTGATCAATATGTAATTTAGGTGGGCTGACATGTTTTCAAATTCGCGGAATATAGATTCTTTCAATATTGCAAGAGCTTAGTGAAATACTTAGCCCTTATCTAACCGCTCAGGTGGCGGAGTACAGTACGGACTAGAGGGAGGCCTGAGTGTGAGCTGCACGCTGCACTGGCCCCAGGGTCAGTCCGAGTGTCCTGGGGAACACAGCTGTCCACCCCAGCTGGGTCCCCACCCTGCTCCCGCTGTTCCCAGCAGGAGCCCTGTGAGCAGGCGGGCAAGTACAGCAGTGAGGGCCCGGCACCCACTCTCCCAAAGGACATATCGCACTCAGGAAACATCCAAACTCCAGGGTCACCTGGTACCCCTCCTATGCACGCTTCCTCCAAAGACACAGTCTATTACATCACCAAACAAGCAAACAGAATGTCTGCCGGGGATGGAAGGGGGGAGGGAGGGGGCTAATGAGCCTTTGTCTTAAGCTAATAAACATGGCAGTGCTGGACCCGTGACCTGGGAGGTCAGCTGTGGCTGTCTCCCAGGCGCCTAATTAGCCTACTGTCACGCCCAAGGTGAGAATTATGCCTGGGTTCCCAAGAACAGAAGGAACTCCACATTCCACCGCTGGGCTCCCTTGCCTCTCTCCCCTGCAGCCCCACTAGTACACCCTGCACCTGCCTGTGACTGCCACCAAACAGGTACCCCGACCTGGCTGTGGGCTTGGTGAGTTCTGGCATGTGCATGTCTAGGAAGCTAGTCAGACTCAGCTTTTTATAGCACTGCTCTCTTCTGATTTTCCACATGGTTGGCACTGGAAGACTTGTGCGTGTTTCTGGGTCAAATATCAAATGCGCGCTCATGACTCCTCCTTCGCTGGAAAGGGATGTGCCAAGGCCTCCTAAAGAGGTCCTTAGGAGTTGGGCTCCGTGTGGAGGAGGAAGAGAGGTCTGGCAATGGGCTTCTGAAGACCAGCCTGCAGAGCACACGTGTCCCTGGCAGACAGGGCCACCATGACCTGGGCCTGTGGGCCCGGAAGCTCTGAGCAGAGAGCTTCTTTCTTGCTTGGCCAGACCCACTTTTACTCCCCTTCACTGGTTGGAGAAAAACCTGCTCCCCATGGGCAGCAGCTCCTGCAGGACCCGGCATGAAAGGGACAGCACCACAGCCACAGGAGCACTGAGGGGCACCCACGGAGAAGTCCTGACTGAAAGCCACACTTTGGGAGTACTGGCTCTCACTCTCCCCATCAGCCACAAGGCCAGGGCCGCAGGGCAGCAGCCAGCCTGAGTGGCCATGTTCAGGGCAGGTTGTGGAGATGGACACCCACCTGTGGCTTTGGGTACAGCTCTGTGTGTGATCATAGGCGCCCTGTATGTGCCCTTCTGTGTGTGTGGTCCTGGGCATGACCCTGGGTAAGGCTGGCTCCTTCACAGGGACCATGACCAGCAGAAGTGTGGGCCCAGTGTAAACACTGGTCCGTGGGCGTGTCGGGACACAACTCTGCTGTGGAAGTTGTCCCCACTGCCCGGCACTCCATGAGCAACTGGACAGAGTTCTGGCTAGATTCTGATCAGACCTTCCTGAGGCAGAACACTCTCACCAGCAGGTTCCCAAGGACAATCACCAGGTCTTTCTTCCTAATCTTGCTTTGTGAGAAGCCCCACCCCTCATCCCCAAGACGACTTGGCACAATAACAAACAAGCACCCAGGGACAGGCAGCTGATGGCCAGGCCAAGCATGGAAGGGGGCGTTCCCACATCTGGACACTCCCATTCCTTGGAGCCACTGTTTCCAGGATCAGTGTGGCTCAGAGACCAGAGGAGCCCTCTGGAAGCTCGGCCAACAATGGGAGGGTGAGGGGGAATCTTCACACACACAGTGGTGTGAATAAAAGTGACTCACATGCATACTTGGCAGGCACACTCGATCAAGGCTCCCCGGGAGGCCACCCCACCCCGGTGCCTCTGTCCTATAAGCTTGGCCCACAAGGCCCAGAGGGCCAGTGCTCAAACCCACCTGCTTTTCCGTGGAGGGGGAAGCCTGTGCAGGGTCATTTAGAGTGGGAGGGAGCGCAAAGACAGAGTTTGCATTTGGCACTACAGGTCTGGAGTGTGGGAGGTGGTCCAGGCACTGACCCATGTGGCTATTTAAAGAGTAGGAGCATTTCATAAAAGACCACTATCACCCAGCTGGCTCCAGTTCACCCCCCACCCCACCCCAGTGCCCAGCAGCAGAATGGGGCTTTCCGAACTAGACCACAGGCCTCTTCTCTGAAGCTTTTCATGGTAACCTGGCCCTCCAGCTGTCTGCTAGTAGCCTGGGGTGTTGAGGTGTGCCTCACTCGAGAGACCAGAGGGGTGTCAAAGGCCCACTGCCATGAGGTGCAGTCCCCACAGTACAGAGCAGAACTGCCCCTGGGGTGGAGGGAGAGGCAGCAAGGCAGGCTGTGAGCTTTCTGACAGCAGACAGACTCGACTCGCAATGTCAGAACCGTGGTGAAGTTGAACTGCAGACCTGCTGTCCTGGCTGTGGCTGGGAGGGAGGAGATCCAGGTCCCCAGGAGACAAAGTCATGGTGGGGGGTAGGGGTTGTTCCTCCCTCCACCCCTTCCCCTGATGCCGCTGCCCTGCTGCACAGGTGGTCTGGAAGAAGCACAAGTCATCCTGGACGGCCTTCAGATTTAGGCTGTCCCGTCCATCAGTGTCTGGACTGTAACCGATGACTAGAGCATGCGTGAGGTTGTATTAAATAACAATAGTAGCATGAAGTGGAAATAAGCATGGAAAACCTGTACTTCTCATTGGGCATTGATCATCGAAGGGAGTCCTGGTGCCTCTGTGGGTGAGGTGCTGGCTGCTGACTGCAAGGCCAGTGGTTGGAGACGCCCAGCTGCTCCTCAGGAGAAAGAAGAGGCTGCCCATTCCCGTGAAGAGTGACAGTCTCATGAGCCCATAGGGGCCACTCTACCCTGCCCTGAGGTGTTTCCTAAGTCGGCATTGACCTGCTGTAGTGTTCCGTCTTTGTGGAGGTCGACACGGTGTCTTCTGGTCTGGGCACGCACTTTATGGGGAGGTCTGACAGCACCCACTGCTGGTCTCCCCACCAGTTTCCAGGGATGCAGACACCCAGGTCTCCCTCTGGCCACTGCCTAGGGCCTGTGGGAGTCTGAACCAGGAACTTCCAGGGAAGTGGTGGGGCATTTCCATCTGCCAGTGCTCCCTCTGCTAGTTACACACCTGCCAGGACTCCCATCCCACCACAGAGACAGCCTGACCTCTCGGAAAAACTCACAGGTCACTGCCTGTATGCTGACCTTCGAAATCCCTGCACTCCACCAGTCGCAGTGCGGGCAGGCTTCTGAGGTAGTTTGTGTCCCAGGTGGGCAAGTCCATAGGTCATCCAGGAACTCAGTGAAGACCTGTCCCTCCTCGGCTTCAGTCCAGGTAGCTCTTGGGCCAGAAGCTAGGATGGTGAGCTGCCACCTTCACCCAGGCTCCAGCAGACAAAGGAGCCTTTGTGATACATGGCTTCCTGGTCCTGGGCAGGCCCCTCCTCTGAGGTGGAGAAGGCTAAGAGGGGAGCTTCTCTGAGCTATTTGCTGATCACTGGGACAGAAATGACCGAGGCTTCTGCCCGTTAGGTTTTCAACGCAGTGCTCCATAGCAGCCGGAAATTGATGGGCGGAGGTGCCTTTGCGGGGAGGAAACTCAGGACCCAGACAATAGCATTTCCAATAAAAGGGGTGTTGATTTTCCGAGTGTCAAACTGTTTTAATATTAGGGCATTTCTAAGTCAATGAAGGGTTAATCTCGCATCGTCAATCACATCCCAATGAGCGCCCTCTGAGGACTGCCGGTGAAGGGGCCTGTGCGATGACGACGTCACAAAAAGGCACCAGTGAAACGCCACACCATGGGAAGTGGGTGCTGAGCTGGGAGCCACATTGATTCCACCCCCCCAAAAGACACGGCAGGGCCACCAAGAAGAGTGGAAAGTCGGTGAGTTGGGAACTGATGGTCCCAGGGTGCATAAACAGCAAAGGAGGGGGGAGACCAGCGGCCAGAGAAGACAGTGACACTGCTCTTTTCAGTTTGGGTTGGACCCCTAGCATGAGCCAGGGCTGGCCGGGGCTGGCACTACTATCTTTCCAGCCAACCTCCATCTCTGGACCAGCGTGAGCCCCCAGGTGCCCTGGGACTCGCACCTATTCATCTACCTGCATAATAGAATGTCCTCCGAGTCTGTCGGCTAATCTTTCGGTATGAATAAATAATGACAGCTCAAACAGGCCACAACCCAGCATTCGACTCTCAGGGCCACCAGCAGTAAAACTCAATAATTTGCATTGATTATAAGCCTGCACAGCAAGGCGTTGCCCTAACAATGAGGTGCCCGGGCTATGATCTGAAACTTCTTCTTCCTCCGAGAGACTCGCCAAAGGCTGTCCTCTCAGAGGGTGTCAAACTATTCAGTTTTGAACTCATTAAAGAGAAAGGGAAAAAAATCTCCCTTATCGCCATTATCCCTGAGCGCAATGTTAAAAGATGACAAATTCAATAGGACCCGAGGAAGACCTGAAGGGCTGCAGTCCCATCTACCTTCTCTGCATAGATCACACCCTGTCCAGAAGGAGCTTTGGGGGCTCAAGAGTCATTGGAACACACTTCTTTGGAGGACACGACTAAAGGCAACCAGCGCCCTCATCCAGGGCCCCTCATGTCCACCGGAGGCTCCTGGAGAAGGACAAAGACCAACCCTGCCCCCGTGCTTAAGTGGGGATAGCCCTAGCTCCTTAAAAACCACGCAACACCAGACACAGGCATGCTGGCGCAAAGACACAAGTCGGAGAGCAGTGGAAACTTAGGCGCAATTTGTCACTTAAAATCTGCAAACCCCTGCAATATTTGGTGCTGGCGTGTGAAACGAATGGTTTGTGGGGAGGGAAGGCTGCATTGACAAAGCCGGCAGAGAGCAATTTTCTGTCGTTTAATGAGGGATGGAGCAGGGCTTGATAAAGCGCCCGCTCATTACAAGTTTGTTTTTGTGTGTGTCTGGAAGGCGACTGGGAAAATGTGCTGGCCTTGATGAAAAGGTGGGCGCCCCAGCTCAATCTTCTCAGACACGTTAGGATTGTTAAGAGCAATCTTATTTTATTCCGAATCTGTGTGGACAGTGCTGCAGAGAGAGCGGCTGGCAGAGCGACCTCTGCTCAGTTGAAATGGTACAGCGAGAAGGGGTGAGCTGCAAGGCTCAGCAATAGCCCAGAACACCACAGGGTCTCCGACATGCTGTCTGTGTGTCCAGCTAGTGATCTAGTCCCATAAATTACAGGTGTGATGTAGATAATGATAGATAGATAGATAGTTAGATGATAAGATATGATAGATGATAGATAGATATGATAGCTAGAGATGATAGAGATTATAGATAGAGATGATGATGGATAGATAGATAGACAGACAGTAATAAGTATATGAGGTGCCTTTAAAAAGTTAATGAGAAAAATTTTCCATTTCTTGCCAGGGATTTTTTGAACCCCCTCCCCTCACACACACACACGCACATAACACATACACATATGTCTGGATATGCACATATGAATGAAATTTACAGAGAAGAGAAAACACTGCATGTAAATTTAGAATGCCACGTATAAGATGGAAGTAATTAAAAATCTACTGAGTCTTAATCATTATATGAAACATGGCTCACAGCTATAGGATTTCCACTGTAATGGTCTACAATAAAATAATACCTCAAATAATATACTCTAATAATGTATGATAAAATACATAACGCAATGGTGATTGCATTATTGCAATGACAGTTATATTTTCTTTTTGTGACCAGCTAAAAAAAAATTCAAACCATCAAACTAGTAAGCAAATTCCCAGATTTAGAAACACGAAAGAAAAAAAAAAAAAGAAACACGAAAGGCCTGTCTGAAGTCTAACTCTACAAATCAATGAGACTAAATAAAATCATTTCAGAATTTGTAAAAGGTGAATACAAAAAATGTTGGACACAAATATTGTTTTAGGTGGGAGGGAAGCAGGGCAGGGCAGGTGGGCCATCGTGGTAATGAAGAACTTGTCTTACCTCCATGTCTGACTGAATATCTTCTCATATGCATATGGCATGTGCTCCACCCTCCGTGGTGTGTCTCCTGTTTGCCAAGCAGGCCCCTCTTCACCAGAGGTTTCCCACACTCAGTAGTCACTCAGCATCTGCTGGATGCTTACTGCCAATGGTGCACTCTGTAGGCCAGATTGAGGCTGTTAGGACACTAAGAGGAAAAAACAAAAATGAATAAAATTCCTAGGAATAAGTAAACCAAGAAAAATTGTCTAATACTATTATTTTTGTAATCTAGGAACCCAGGTGGCACAGGGAGTTAAGTATTGGATGACTAACGGGAAGGTCAGTGGTAGGAACTTACCCTCTCCATGTCCATTGAGGGAGAAAGCACAGGCAGCCTTGGAGCCCCTATGGGACAGTGGATGTGTTGTCCTCCTCTAAGCTCCAGGTGGGCACACTGTCAGCACACTGAGCTACTAACAGAGACACCGTATTCTGGGTCCCCCTGGGGTACCTCAGGAAGAGTCTCATTCCAGGTGTGGAAGTTAGTTTTTCTTTTTTTTTAATGCCAACATGGCACCCATAAGAAGATATGGGTGAGTACAGCCTGTCAATCAAGTCACAGCCTGAGGGTGCTTTCTTGTAGGCATGGTCTTCTTATAAGGATGGCACTGGGAACTTACTGTTACTCTCTCTGCATCATTTCCCTATTGATAAGCCACACAGAGAGCCAGCAGAGCCACACTGAAACCTGTATGAGTTCTGGGACGTGTCCACTGCCATTGGATCCACAAGACTTTGCAACCACCAGCCCATGCTCTTCCTGCATTCTTTATCATTGCATGTGGCTGCATGGGCCTGAAGATTGTCTTACTGGACTAGTGACAGACTTTTGGACTAACATTTGACTTGGGGACTTGGTCCAGACTGAGCTGGGAGGTTTTCTTGATATGTAAGTACTTCTTCATATAAAGCTCTCTCTTACACATCACTGATTTTGTTCTTTAGTCAACCTGGCCTAGCACACCAGGTCCTCCTGGAGTTACTTGGAAAATATGCTGAAATATAGAAATAGGGCAGGATCAAACAACATCCACTGTATCTTCCCAAGAACTTTGGAAGCCCCCTTGTATAAACCCAAAAGGATTCAGGAATCATCAAGATGCCATCTCTAGGTAATGATGTAAGTTTGGTGTGAGTGGCATGTGATGAACATGTGCCTCCTACAAAGCCTGGTTGAGAAGAAACAGACTTCTGGCTGCAGGTGCCTAGTTTTATCTCAGATGAGCATTGTTGTGTTGGTCCAGGTTGACTAGAGGAATAAATCCAGAGAAACTCAAATTAGTCTAAGAGAGTTGTATATCAAAAAGCAATTATATATTGAGAAAACATCAAAGGCCAAATCAAATCCATAAGTCCGATATTGGCCCATATGTCTAATAATACTAGTTCATAAATTCCTCTTCAGACTCATGCAGCAGCATCACATACAATGACGCTGAGTGCAGGAAGATCACAGGCTGGTGCGTGCACAGTCTTGGGGGTCCAGTGGCGGTGGAAGCATCTCAGTGCAGTGTGGGTCTCCATGTGCCTTGTCAACAGGAGGATGAAAAGAGAGAGAGAGAGAGAGAGAGAGCGCTGCCACTTCTGATGGCAGAGTCAAGAGAGGAAGTTCCTGGAATGCTCATGAGAAGGCCACACCCATGAGGTGGTATCACCAGGCTGTGGCCTGATGGACAGGCTTGACTTCATTGACATGAAATGATGTAACTGCCACAATCCTCGTGTCTTCATGCGATGGTCACAGCAGCTGGTGGGTGCTCACCTCTTTCACGACACCCCCTCTTCCTTCGTCATCTCTTTGCTGCTCTTGGCTCTGGGCTGTGAGCTCACTCAGGACAAGTCAGCATCTTGGGACACCTGGGTCCTGTCTGTGCAGTGCAGTCTGGCCAGTCATTTTGGCAACTCTGCCTGGTCTGAGCTACTTGGAACAGCAATCAGTCTCCCCTGAGCAGTGTCACTCAGGAGTGACTCATTCAAGGAAGCCAGGCCCTCAGATCCAGAGAGGAAGGGGAGCTTTTGTCTCATGTGAGGCAAAACAGAAAAGCTCACAGGCTACATTTGCATTTGGGGTGATTTTGTTTGCTTGTTTTGTGAAACTGGAGTCACTCGGACTTGGGGCTCGCAGCTGGCTGTTCACAGGAGAGAGTGGCTGAGGACGAGCTGCGCCCTGTGGACTGTCCCACTGTGGCGGGCCCGTGATCCTGCAGCTGGAAGCCTTGGTCTCTCAGGGAGGTTCGGAGGTTCTGTGCGTAGGGTCAGCGCCCCACTCACCAGTTCAGTTTCTCCCCCAAATGTCACCTGCCTTTGACACTGCCCGTGTGTTGCTTACGGTGGTGGAGAGACTATGTGCTTGCTGTAAATACCCATACCCACCCTGTAGACAGAGAGCCCTCAGAGTTAGGAGGCCACATCACCTCCCATCACCCTCTAGGACTCATCCCAATCCTTAGTGCCTCTGACGGAGATGCTTCCTGACCTAAGGGACAAAGACCACTTGTCCTTCTGAGCCCGGTAGCTTCACCCTGCACTGTGTTCTGCACCCTGCATGCTCTAGTATGCGCCCGCATGTCTTTGTTCTCCATGGTTGAAGAACGGCTCATTGGAAACTTGGATGTTTTTGTATATAGCTCTGTGTTCCCAGCCTAACTTGGAAAATGCCATGGGGGTTCAAAGGGCTTGTGGAAATGTGGAATTAAAAGGATAGCGGTTTCTCAGGAAGCTTAGAAGGCACTGGTATGAAGCTTAGGAGCCTCTGTTTACAGTTAGGTCAAGCACCAGCAAGAGTCGTGCCTGGTTGTCACCTTAGGTCATGGTGAAGTGGCCTGGGACCCTCAGCTCCCAGATGTGCCCTGCCAGGCCTGCCTGCCTGTGTGACCTGTTGACTTTGTGGGCCTCTCCAAGATGCTGGAAGGAAAGCTTGCCTTGATGGCATTTACTCTACTTAATCAATTTAATTGTAACTTAATAAATGAACTTAATCTTCTCCTCCGATCAGAAAGGATGCCGTGTCTTGAGGAATGAACTGTCCGTGGGCTAAGCACCAGCTCCATAACCAGAACCTTATTGATTTCCAGACTCACAGGACAGACAATGGGACGCTTCTCATGAGTCAGACACGGTCCAGGGAGAGCTCACGGAGCTGAACTTTGTGAGCTGGAAATATGTGGAGGAGATCACAGAGCTTCCCAAAGCCTTATAATGTGAATTCCTCGCGTTGCAGTCATCATCATACATGTCATCCTAAATGATTTCATACATGTTTACTTTATAACTTATCAGGTATTGTTTCATTTGTTTCATTTTTAAATATTCTGTTGGCTTTTTGGCACCATCAGGCACCTGCAGGGGTAGGCTGGTGACAAAGTGTGCTCTCAGGACCCCGGACTGCACACAGAGGAGGGGACTCAGCTTGAGTTCTAAGGAGATGGGATGACTGGATAAACTGCGGCGAGGGCGGGGTTGGTCGTGCTTACCGAAATGGCCCAGACTGGTTCTTGAGAAGTTGCACCCAGCTTTGTTCTAAACACACACGTGACACCGCTCATGCCTGTCCTGGAGGCTCAGGGAATCCCAGCAGGAATGCCTGGAAGGGAGATGTGGCTCAGCGAGGACCTCACTGAAATCACAGCAGACTTCGTTCATGATCACAGAGTCTTCCTCTTCCCAATGGTGGCGTGGTGAGACACATGCTGGGCGCCAAACGAGAGGCGGGCAGCTCGAACCCCCAGCTGCTCCTAGGGGACAGAGGAGACATTCCACTGGCACAAAGAGTCACAGTCTCAGAAGCACACAGGGGCAGTTCTGCTCTGTCCAATGGGGTCGTTGGGAGGCAGAATTAACCTGGTGCCAGTAATTGACTCCAAAAAATAAAAAAGCCAAACTCACTGTCCTGAAAGTAAAGGTATCCTGGGGGCATAACATGCTATTATGGAGCTCAGCAACTCAGAACCACCTGCACTTCAACCCTGTAAAGATTTACAGTCTGGCAAAACCACGGGGGGGTTCCCCTCCCTCTTATACTGCAGCCATGGGAGGTTTTCCCAATAGATAAGCTTCATGCTAAGAAAGAATATGGAAAATAACACCTTCAACTTATGGTGATTAACAAGTTCTTGCAAAATTCAACAAAAAAGAAATTGTTCCCCTGAATCATATAATTTAGTTCTCAAACTCAAACTCTGGATGTATTTGACTGACAAGTTAAGAATATGATATTAAGCTAATATTTTCTTCACTGAAATTGGAACCTTTTTAAAAAGCGTCATTCCAACAGTGAAACCCCAGGGAATTTTAATCAATAATTCCATGGAGGAATTCTTACCCAAAGGGGGAAAAATGAGAGCAGATTTCTAGATGTTCCAGAATAGCAGCCTTTCTGTAACTAGGGAGGGTGGATAAATCCCACAAACAATTACACTGCATTAGTCAGTTTTTAAAACTTGAACCTAAACTACCTTCCGGCATAATTTTAAATCCACACAACCATTCAGATGAAGACATAGAAAAGGCCTGCTGTGTGAGCACTGTCCCTACTGTTTTCAGGGGACATTTAGGAAGGGGATCCTAATTCATCGCAGGCAGCATTCTGGGCTTTTGCACATCCCTGGAGCCTCCCCTGTCAGTCCTTCTCTTTAAGGGGCTTCCTCTTTCCCACTGCCCCTCCATTTCACCAAGCATGGCGTCCTTCTCCAAGGACTGGTCTCTTCTGACATGTCCAGAGGCCGTGAGGCACAGTTTTGTCATCCTTGCTTCTAAGGCACATCCTGCTCTCCCTTCTCCCAGGTAGGACAGAGCTGGGTGCTCATAGGACAGTCCACAGGGTTGCCCACACTCTTTGTCAGCTCCAGAGTTGAGACACGTCGGTTCTTCCCCTGCCCTCCTTATCCAAGGCCCATGTTGCACAGACATGAGGCCCTGAAAAGACCACAGCCTGAGTCAGCCACAACTTCTTCCTCAAGCAAACTTCCTCGCTACAATGCTTTGAAGAGGTCTCCTGCAGAGACTTACCCAGTGCCACGCTTCTTATTTCCCAGCTGCTGCTTCCATGATTGAGATTGTGGAGACACGTAGGCAAAAATCTGTGACAACTTCAATGTCACATCAATGTTGCCTGTGAGGTAATCTGTACTGAAGGCTGCAATCCTCAACTGTCCTCGGCAAGTGCCTCAAGTCATCCTCACTTTTGGCAAGCAAGCGTGTCATCTGCATATCTCTGGTTCCTAACAAGCCTTTGTCCAATCCTGATAGGGCATCCTCCACATCAGAGTGTGCATGCTAGACAGGAGCCCTGGTTTATGCTAATGTGGGGAGGGCAACTCAGAAGGGGGGCTGGGAATGGCATGCCCTCAGCAGAGCCCCCACAAGGGCCTGCAATGGGAGGCTGGCCGGTGTGAGCTTTGCTCGCCAGGATCCCAGCAGTAACCAAAGAAACAAAGCCACGCAATACCGTTCCAATCCCCAATACTTTTTGAACTATTCATTCAATAGTGAAAGTATAATGCACATTTTACATTTTAAAATATGAGAATGGATGAATTTGGGGGATTAAGATTTAACACCTCATTTGATCTCTCTTTTGACACATTTTTGATCTTTGTTCTTGCTTTCAATATCTTCTGCTTTCTGTTCTACTGAGGTTTTCTATGTTTTATTTTGTTATTATTGTTAGTTTCTTTTTAAAAATGTTTTCCTCCAGATGAAATTTAAGGTAGGTAAATCTATAGAGACGGTAACTGGGTTAGTGGTTCCTTGGGGGATGGCAGAGAGAGTAGGAGGGATGTGGGGAGTGAATCATGATGAGTACAAGGACAAAGAAAATGTTAAAAAAATCGATGATAGTGGTGAGTGTACCACTCTTCTTGATAGGACTGAATTATCGACTTGTATGATTTGTGAATTATAGACCAATGAAGCGGTCTTAAAAATGAAATCTTTCTGAAAAGGGACACTCGATAGAAAAATGCTTGTACATCTAAATTCCATATTAAGTATTTTATGTCCCCAAATAGTTTTGAGCATGTGGTATTTGAGAGTACTACCCATAAGTCAGTGGACTAGGCAGTAGCCACACACTGCCGCTGAGAAAGGAGATGGCTGCATCATGCATTACAAGATCTCACGGGGAGGAGCAAGGGTTTGAATCCTGCCCTAACAGAGAAAACAAAATGATTAGCATGACAACCAACTCTCTTTAATTAATGAGGAAGGAATCATGCTTATTTCACTCAAGGAATTAGAAGCAGTTTTACTTATAAATAATAATTTGCAAATGGAAAAATATATAACCTACATTAGGTAACTGTCATAAAAAGTGCCCAAAACAAAGATAATTTTCTGAATGAAAGCCACATACCATTATTTCGCACCCAAACCTAATCCCCTGTGTGGAGTTGCTCCTGACCCAGGGCACCCCCACAGGACAGGGCATAACTACTCCAAATTGCATCCATGAAGACAAACCTCTAGGGAGCAGACAGCCTCCCTCTGACAAAGACACTGGTGGGTTTGGATCCCTGATTTGGGGGATCAGCTGCCTGGGTGTTGTTAACCCACGATACTGTTTCAAAGTCCCAGGTTTTGAAATAGAAATTCCTTTGTTCTTTGTCTGTCTTAAGAGCAATAGTATTATAACCTAAATGAAAGTTCATTTGACCCTCTGGATCCACAGCTTCTGCACCTGAAGATTCAGTCAACTGCAAGTTAATGGTATTCGGGGGATGGCGGGGGGCGCAGGTCCACAAACTATGGTCGGAGTCACCCCTCAAAGGCTGGGAGCTTTTAACTCATGTGAAACACTTTCAGTGATCTGCTGTGAAGCGCTGTCAGTGATCTGGCATGAAATACTGTAGGTGATCTGGCGTGAAGTACTCTTAGGAATCTCACGTACCGTTAGGGATCTGTTCTCCTGACACACAGTGGTAGTCCTGGGTCATTATCCCCAGCGATCCAGCTTCCCCAAGGTCTGCCTTGGCCCTATGACTAGCCCTATGGAGAAAGCAGGATGGAGGTCTGGGACCACAGAGGCACAGATGGATCGCTCCTGTGTGAGGACTGAGCGCCCGTCTCCTTGGGACTGTGCTCAGGAGCCACGTGTGAGACACATCTGGGTGCTTCTTCAGAACAATGAGACGGGCCCATCAGTCAGCACTATTTTAGAGTCAGCAAGTCCCCCAGGAAGCATGCCCATGGGAGGTTAGTTTCCCTCACTGAGCGAGATCAACGTTGCGAGGGTCGTGGACAGAACTGTTTCAGTCCCACTGGACAAAGGCATAGCGTGTAAAATGAAACAGCAGGGAGACCCTGGGAGCATTCATGACGATGGAGAGGACGAGCCCAGTGGCTTCTCAAGGGCATGCAAGGCCTTGAGACTCTCTCAGAAACGTCATTGCCAAGTGCAAACATTACCAAATCCCAAGATGAGGGGTGCATGTGAAGATTAGAGAGACAGGAAGACAGATAGAGGTAGATAGACAGAAATATAGATAAAAGAGAAGTCATTAGGCATCCCTCACAAATACAGATAAATGTGTTCACTTACCATGCAAAATGTTCTCTTCAAAAGGTTCCCTATATTGTGGATATACATAAAAAGTAGATGGCATCTGTGTCTGTTTTACATCATGCCTGTCTGTCCTTTGTCATAATGTGGGGCTTGCATGGTGTTGCTGTGACATGGAAGTCCATCCTGTATTTCAAATACCAGCACGGTCACCCAGGGACGAGCAGTTGGGTAGGGCTTGCAGCCTATGTTAGACTAGGAAGAAATACCCGGTGCTCCACTTCTGATCAGTCTCTGCTGAAAACCATACAAATCACAGTAGAAGATACATGATTTTTGTTTCCTGTGAAAACAATCACCATCTTTTAAAATTTTAAACAGAGAAACAAGACGTCACACTCCCAAGTGTGGATGAACCAGAAGATGAGTGGAGTGCTTGCCGGGCAGGTGGCCACCCTGCGGCCCTGCTGGCCGGGCCTGCAGGGGAGTTCATTTCGGCGGCAGGTATACCGTCTGAGTCAGAGTGGGCATGTGGCTATGAGGGCCATTTCAGGGTGTCCTGGGTGACCCGGGCATTTCAGGGTGTCCAGACCGGGCATTTACAGGTGGAACACAGCCAGAATTCCTCAGGTATGCCTGTGGGGACATCAATTTTTCCCTGCAATTAACATGGCCCTTTCAATACCCAAAGTAGAACACCTCCCACTTTTCCCCCAGAGAAGCCACACCAGGTCCATGGGACCTGGGGACTCCTCCAATATGTGGGAGGCAGCCTCTCACATGCGGAGACAGAGATGCCCCTTGAGCCACAGCCAGGGACTGCCCTGCTGCTGCACTCCAAACCAGCGGCCTGCCAAGTCCCTGGGAAGTACAGAGCCCCCAGCGGGTGTCCTCGGGTAAATACCAATCTGATCAGAATACAGTATATTATTGGATTTCTAATTTTCTGTGAAGAGTCCAGGCTATGTTTAGCAACCCTTAGCAAGCTGTCACCGATGAGACCAATAAGCACATCCCGGCTTAACACACGGCAAGGGTTGCCAAGGAGACGCCGCCCAGGGACCAGGGTCAGGAGTCAAACTGACCAATATTGAGTAAATTGCACCAGCTTGACTGATTCCCCCTGAGCTGGTAATGACATGGCAGGCACACGTGTGGTCTGCAGACACAGAGATACTGCATTTGAAGATCAGCAGCGAGGCACGGGAAGCTGTGATCCATGTGTCTGCACATGTGCCTGTGGGCTTGTGTACAGACTAGCTCTAACATGTGTATACTAATGTGTGTGTGTGCATATATGGGTGCTTCAAAAAGCGCATGGAAAAATGAAATTAGAAGAACATGGAATTTTCCTATAGACTATGGATGCCCCTTTGCATATGAGTGTGTGCCTAGACACAACACATATGCAGCACACACATATACATAAACACATATATGTGCACACCCATGAATAAATATAGATATATATATTGCACAGCAGACATGCATATTCATACCATTGCATATATACATGTATATACACATAGTGCATATGCATACAAAAAGAGTGTGCTTGTGTGAGTGTGTATCCTCAAACGCAAACTCCTGATATTCAAACGATTCTGATGCAACTGAGAGGACATCTATGGCCGACGTTCTGCATGTGAGTAGACAGCTTCGTCTCTCCTTCCTGGCTCAGCTGCTGAATTTGAATCTGCGGACCCGGCAGGCCAACACTAACCCGAAGCCTTGTATTGATGCCTATGTGTGACTGTGTGGGTACATGTAGGTGCGTGCGGGTGTGTATATGCACCACACATATAAACATGCGTGCATGCTTGTGTGTGTATGAACACGTGTATTCATGTGTGTGTATGTGTACATGGGCCTTCATAAATTCATGGAAACATGGAATTAAAAGACAATGGAACTTTCCCATCAACGTGGATGCTCCCTTATGTATGTCTGTATGTGTTCATTTACATCAGTGATTCTCAACCTGTGGGTCGTGACCCCTTTGGTGTTGAACCACTCTTTCACAGGGGTCACCTGGTTCAGGACCACAGCAAAATGACAGTGATGAAGTAGCAATGAAAATCATGTGATGGTTGGGGGTCACCACAGCATGAGGAACCATATGAAGGAGCCATGGCACTAGGACGGCTGAGAACCATGATGTACACATATGTTGCGTCATATTCTCAAGTGCACAACCATGTGCACAGACGCAGGGAGGCGGGTGCACGTGGGTTGTGGACACGAAGTCTGTAATCTCCAGAAGGGCTGCGGGTCTAGCAGTCCATGTGGGCTTGCAGTCTCCAGCTGTCAGTGCAGCTACAAAAGGCTGAGGCTTGCAGGCACATCAGAGAGCACGTGCAGCCGTCATTCTCTGTGTGACCTCGCTAACTTTGATTTCTCTGTGAAACGTGAGTCTTATGGTTATAACAAAACCTGAGGTACATTTTCCAGTGTGCATAACTTATAACAAACCTGAGATCCCTTTTCCACGGTGTCTTATTTGTGGTAATCGCTTGCAGGAGCATGTTTCCTATACACATGCCAGTGATCAGAAACAAGGATAAAGGGTTCCGAAGGCAGGGTCAGCACTGCCTCCAGGGGGGGAGGGGCGTGTGCAGGCTCTGCCTGCATCCTGCCCTTTGTCTCTGTCCTCCCTAGGTCGCCTAGCAGGCCCCGTCACAAGGCCGTCAAACCCACTCCTGGAAGCTGTGCCTTTACCAAGTGCATCGCAAAAACCAGTACCAGTCAGGACCTCATAATGCAGAAAATCTAAAGACAGATGCCGGAGCCTGGCCAGGCCCTCCTCCTCACACGTGGCATCGCCAAGCTCCTGGCAGCGCAGGTGGGGCACGTGGGACAAAGGCCAGCCTGCTTCTGTGCCCTCCTGGTGGAGGATCAGATGGTCGGGTTTCTGGTGGATGACTTTAACACCCGCAGGCAAGGTCTTTCTTTCTTATGTACCTCCTCTCAGCAACCCCGTGTGCTCGCTCCACACACACAGCTGGGTTTGAACCTCTGACCTTCCAGTTAGCAATGAGTCTCCACTGTTGTGCCATCAGTCCAGTGTTCCCATAGTGCATTGCACCAGATGCAGACAGAGGAAACCCAGGTCCCTGCGGAGAAGGCAGGGAGCTACCCATGAAATACTACTATCCCTTGACACCATCCGAAACTACTACGATGGCTCTTTGGCTCTAAGACCAAGCACTACATAAAGGCCCCTCTCCATACCCCTACAGCCCCATTCCAGCACCACAGGAAGAAGAAATTTCCCTATGCTTTTTTTCTGGGAACAAGCTGAGGCAAAGTCCAGCCTCTCCCAACTCAAAGTCCAAGTGGAGCCCAGGAGGCAAGGAGAAAAGGTCAAGGAGGGTATGACCCTCCCCTCCCCCTTGTTCCTTCCTCCTCACCTTCCCCTCCCCTCCCCTCCCTTTCCCAGGTCAGAAAGTCTTGCAGGTAACTCTCAGCTGCTCTACAGAGTCCGGTGTCCTGGGCCCCAGGGTTCGTGTGGTCCTTGGTGAGTGTTGTCAAGAAATGAGGGGAGACAAGATGTTGCCACCATCCCCACCCCAGGACACTGACTCCTCCTCCTGTGCCCTGGCTGTGGGGTGTATACCGAGGGAGGCATCTGCAACACTGGTAGGGTGGTGGCAGCAGCGAGGCTCTGGCTGTGGCACTCCTCACTTCATAAACACACTGATTCCCATTCCTAAATTGGGGGGTTGGGGTGGGGACAGTTGGTTTAAGAGAAGAAAGCACGGGCATAGTCTCTCCAAATCTAAAAATGAAGAGATAGGGGAGGTGGCAGCGGTTGAGGGCCGGCTGGATCTGGGGTTCCAGGGAGGACATGCCAGCACGTGCGGGAACAGCAGTGCACCCACAGCAATGCCAACGGCACCGTTTTCCAGGGGCATGGTGACTAGAGGCGACTGCAACGCAGGTAATGACGTCCCATCACTAACTGAGTTCATTGTGGCACTCCCCAGCTATTATTCTAAAGTGCACCCGACATGGTGGCTACACCTCTTGTGGGTTACCCCCCCCCCCCCAATTAAGGGAGGCAGTCCCAGGAGGCGCCTCTCCAGCCTCAGCCCTTTCTGGGCGCCTCTATGGTGCAGCCAGAGAGGGCAGGTGTGCTGGTCTCAAGGCACCGACCTTTGCTCTTCAGTTACCTCAGGGTCCTACCCCCAACTCGCTGTGAGGTGATGGAGAAGAGGTGTCTGAGAAAGTCTATTGCAAATAATAGAAAGGAAAATTAATAAATCACAGCTCTTCCCACACAAAGAGAGAACCTTCTTTGTAAGAGGAACTATTTAAAACACAATTAGCTCATTCACGTCGCAGCAGCAGGAAATACTGTCCTCTCAGCCGCAGGGCCCCTGTCACGGAGATTTACGCTGACCACCGGCCCGGCCAGGGCCTGAGCTCGCCCCACCTCAGACCTCCAGCTGCAACTCCTCACTTTGGCCCAGCAGACCCTTCCTCCAGCCCCTCCTGCTGTAAGGGGACAGGACAGCCTTGCGCCCAGGCTCGCTGATGCAGGACCCCGCGGGAAGGCTCCTGGTCATCAAAGGTGTGGACATGCCCGTGGAGCCATGCAGTGTCAATGGCAGGCATAAATTGGTACCCAGCAGTGCAAAAATTAAGACCTGTGGGGAAATGCACTGGGAACCAAGGGCCTAGGGATATCTGTGCTGGAAGGCTTCGGTGTCCAAGGACATAGACATCCCTTTGACAACGTGGCCTTGGTGCCCATGGTGTAGAGCAGCCTGTGAAGAAATACATTAGATGGGAGGCTCTCCTTGCTCTTGGAAAGATAAAGCTGCCTGTGTCTGTAAAGATTCACCACCTGAAGAGCCTGGGGGAGGGGGGGCGGAGGTGGCGCATAAAGCGCTGCTCTAACTGCAAGGCCACTGTCAGTGTGGAGGAACTCAGCAGGGACATGTTTCTTATCAGCTGCAGGAGACCCAGTGACACAGGGCTAGGCGCTTGGCTACTAACCTCAGAGTAGGGGTGGGAGGCCACCAGAGGCTCCTTGGGAGAAAGATCACACAGTAAGCTTCCACAAGGACAGGACCATAGCCTTGCAGAACCCATAGGGGTCCTGCAGGGTCTCCATGAGCCAGAATCAACTTCATGCCAGGGAGTTTCTTCTGCTTGTGTGTGTTTGTGTATGTGAGGATGCATGTGTTTTATATGTGTGTGTTTGTGTGTGTGTCTGCCTGTGCATGTGTGTGTGCATGTGTGTGTGTGTGTGTGTGTAAGTTTGTCTGTGTGTGGTGTGTCTTCATTTACTGGTGCTTTTAAGCTTTATCCCCTACTGGTTCTTACATGCTGTTATGTTGGGTTTTTCTAAAAGTAGTTTTGTTGACCTATACTTTATACATCATTCAATGTAATCAATCATAGTAAGATTTGTGCAATCATCACCACAGTCAGAAGATTTCTCTCTTATTCTCTTTGTACTTAGCCCCTCCCTCCCTCCCATGCCGCTGGGACCAACCCAATGACTGCCTCTAGAGGTCTGTCTGTCCTGCAGTTCATATGCAGAAATTTTTTACAAAGTACAGACAGGAAGCAATCAGACAAACAGAAAACCAACCCCAATGACAGATAACAAATAACAAGAAAAAACAGAAAAAGAATCAATCAAAAAGAAAGCAGGAAATATTAAGAATGGAAATAAATTTCAAATGGGTCAAATAGGAGATAAATGACAAGGCATTAGGGTTTAATCAAATCTACAATGCTCCCTACCCAACAGCGTCCTCAACTATGAGCACAAGAGATCAACCAGGGACTTCACTACGAAAATGTATTTGGGGCCCTGGGTTAGTCCGGGTAGACTAGAGAAACAAAACAAGAGACACTCATGTGTATAAGAGATAATTTTATATCAAAGAGTCAGTGTAGGTCATGAAAACATCCCAGCCCCATCCAGATGAAATCCATAAATCCGATTATATCCCATATGTTGAAAGTAGTTCATAAATTCCTCATTAGACTCACCCAGCCCTGCAACGAGGCTGAGTGCAGGAAGGTCACAGGCCAGTGGGTAGAAAGTCTCATGGATCCAGGACTGTGTGAGTATCTGAGCACGGGCAGGGTCTCCACGTGCTCTGCACGCTCTAGCGCTCTGGCTCCAGAGCAGATTCTGCATCACTTGTCAGCAGGAAGAGGAAGCAGAGTGTCTCTCTGGCCTATGTGAGCCGTCTATCTCCTTCACGCCTCCAAATGAGGCCCTCAAGCCGAGGCCTGGTGGACTGGCGACTCTCCACCCCTTCACAAGTTCATAAGAGATGATGTAACTGCCCCAGCCCCCACTGGTCTTGTGTAAGCCCGGGGTTCACGTTTGAACTCTGATACAATTCCCTTCTTCAGATTTTGATTTGACTGTTTACAATCATGCTATCACATTAGTTGACGCCTCACTGAGATGGCTGCTTGCTTGAAGACAAGCCTTTAGGAAACCTTTCACTCGCCTCTGGGAAAGCCCGAACCATCTGCTTTCTTCCTCAGAGTGCGCTACAGCACTCATCTTCAGTGAGCTCTTCCTGAAGATGAGCATCCAGCAAAGCATGTCGCTAGAACTAATCATTCTTAGATTGGGTCTAGAATTAAGTGTTGGTCTAAAATCTATTTATCTATCTCTGGCATACATATGTCTCTGGTTCATTTTGGTGACAAAAGTTATCTTTTTATGATGGAGAATTTGATGAACCATACCCTGGGGCATTCAATAATTCTATCGGTCATGTCATTAATTTAGCCTATGATATAGAGTTTAAAACACTCTTGAGATGAGGACATTATACAAAGATAGACTGGTTTCAGATTATATGAATTGCTGAGCTGTACAAATCAAAGCCTCAAGGGACTGAACACTATTTGCACATACGATGGGTTGACTACAGGGTAACGTCTTCAATGACATTTATTCATGAGGGCAGAATCATACCTACCAGATAGATACAAGCTATAATAAAATAAAGAGGACATTTAACAGGAGCAATCTGGGAGTCACCATCCACCACCGATTGGGCATTCTCAGAGCAAGAAATCTGAATCAAGGTCCAACCACCCCTGGTCCCATAGCCTTGGGCTTGGTCATCTGCGTCTTCTCACACTACGGAGTTTCAGCCCGAAGATCGAGGGAGCCTCTTGCTTCCCAACATCTCCTGCAGATTGCTTTGAGGTAAAGCCCTGCTCACTTAGTGGAGCTTCCACACAGACTCCATCTGATGTGGCTGCTGAGGGACGCTGTGCGTGCAGGAAGGGCAGAGTCTAAAGTCCCAGTCGTCTACAGCAGGCACCGGGCCTGGGTCACCCAGGTCCAGAGTGTCTAATTGGGAATACAGCACTGGGCTTGTCCTCCCCTGGGTTCCATCTAAACATGGTTAAGCCTTTTCCCCCCAAAGGCAGGTTGCTCCAATCTACTTACAAACCAACAGAAATGTAATCACCTTCTCCAGCAGACAGACACGCTCCCCTCCCCCATCTCCACTTGAATTTCCTGCAAGGTTCACTTATCACTCTGGTAGGAATGCTTCTTGATTTGGGGTGATCTTAGCGCCATGTCAAATGGCAGCCACTGAGTGGTTTTCTCCCTCTTTCCCATCATGAGAAACTGAGCCCAGCCGAGCTGAGATCTCTGTGTCAAGGTGATTTTTACAGAGCATGTGGGAAGGGAGCGACACATGGTCCACAGGCTCTGGGCAGGCTCTGTCCTTAAGGCCCCATGACCTGGAAAAGAAGCCTGCCTTCTTCCCGGTGCTCATGCTGGTAGTGACGGGTCTAGACAGCCTTTGTCCTTTTGTGATGGACGCACTGCACACAGCACTGTGGTGGTGGCTCCACTGCTGTGTTGTAGGGATGCACACTATTCCCTTTGTGTGTGCAGCAGATACCAGAGTGTCTCTATCCAGTCTTCTAGGACTGGGCCTTTAGGCTGCTCCCGGTCTCTTGCCACTGTGAGCTGTGAGGCGAGGACCACGGGAGAGCGCCCTCCCTTCCCCATCCGCCTCTTCTTCCTTGGGGGTAGGTGCCCAACAAGGGTCTTGTTGAGTCATCTGGTGTTTCTTGTCTTGTGTCCTCTAGGTAGCACCTTCCGGATGAAGTCCCATCTCTCTGAGTCATGTCCGGCACCTCTTGTGCTCTGTTGGTTTCGTCCGGGTGGGGTGGGAGAGGGGTACGTGCAGGTGATATCTCATCACTGCCTGGGTTTACGGCTCCCGGGGCTGGTGGTCAGGGGCAGGTCCTCGAGTGAGTGCTACCACGCGAGTGCTCTCCTTTCATGGTGCACTGTCCAGCCATGTCCTTCGGCCACCTTTTAATTGGATTATTGGTTGCTGCTTTTTTAATTATGGAGATGCTGCAGAATTCTATAGATTTTAGTAATTAGTCCCTTGTCTGTTATGTCATGGCTAAAGATTTTTTTTTTTGCAAGCTGTAGGCCCTTGTTCTATCATTTTGATGAAGTCTTTGGTGTGCATTAGTGTTTTATTCTTAATAGGTTGCGGTTATCTATTTTGTCTTCCACTGTGTGTGCTTCCTTTATTATATTTGACAGTCTGTGTGTGCCCTGCACGAGGCCCTTAAGTTTGTCCCCATTTCCTCATTGACAGCTCTGGGGGTTGCATGAAGGTCTCTAATACACCCTAACTTTGTGTTTGTGCATGGTGGGAGGGTGGTGGGAGTAGTTTCATTCTTTTGCATATGGGGATTGCATTTTCACAGCGCCATCTGTTAAGGAGGATGTCCCCTTTGCTGAATTCCCTTCTCTTCATCCTAAACCTTGTCTCCAAGTGGCATTCCCGAGGCTTCTGCCATCAGCTATCTATCACCTTAGAGTACAAGCAGCGCTGCATCCAGCCCAGACCTGCTCCTGGAGTGAAGGGGCGGAAGCAGTCATAGGAGGGGATGATCTTGACCTCTCTGGGTCTTTGCCCCCCCCCTAGATACTCCTTCTCAACTCCTGGCTATGCTCATCAGGGCCCTTCTTCAAAGGTCAGTGCCCACCCTCCATTCCATCCTTTAGCAGGAGGTACCCAGCCGTGTCTGCACTACCCAGAGGCCTCCTGGGGAGAAGGAAGCTCAGCAGGCCTGCAAGGTCCAAGTCACGTGAAGCCAACCCCAGACGAGCACCAAGGCCGTCTCTGGAACGTGGATTGTATTCTAATGGGGCAGAGACAAAATAACAGATTCTTCACAGTAAGAAATGATTACAAATGTTGGGATGGGCATACTGTGGGATATTATAAGACCAGTACAGTAAATGTATTGAAAAACATTAAATAATAGGGGGAAATTCACTGTGTTTTTAAAAGCAGACATTAGAAATTGATGTACACATTGGTTCATATCTCTGATCTAAATTCCTCTAAAAGAGACTTACTTATTCAATGAAAGTTAAGAGTTCCCTTCTACACAGCAGGCATGGTGTGATGCCACTTAGAACATTGTGTCTGCAAAGAGCAGAAGCATGGGGACACCCTAGTTCATGAACGTTGGACATCACAAGCCACTAGAAATGCTTTAGAAGACATTGGAGCAATGTGCTGTCCTGGAAGTTGCTGATCATTTACATGTGAGTCAAATGTGTAATCAGAGACAAGATGTAATAAGGGAACGCTAAAGCTCGTGCATATCTCTCCAAAGTGTCTCGAGTTCTGTCCCTCCCCTGGGCTGCTGCTGGGATTGTAAACTCTCCTGGAAACATCAAGTTCTCGGAGACTGAGTCTAGTTTGACTGCACCCACCAAGTGCTGTCAGCCCACTTGCTATGAGACTTCTTCCTGGTCTTTCCAGAGGATTTCACCTCTGACTCCACACCCTCTGGGGTGCTGGGCCACTCGGTGTCCATCCTGTTCCCAGTGGACCCCCACTGAACGTGCCTCCCAAATAATGCCACTCTGGGGTTTCATGTAATAAAATGCACGAACGCGTATGAGCTTCGGGCCCCACCATTCCCACAGATCACATTCCCTCCCAGATAGTCCTTCAGATCCTACAGCTCTGCTGTCCAAATCCTAGAACTGTCTGGAGGCTCTCCTACCCTGCCAGCCAGGAGGTTGAGCTGTCTCTCACATTCAATATGAGATGAACTAGCATGTTCTTTGGGAAGGCCGATAGCCTCCAAAAACCTATGTGGGGTCACTATCAATTGGAATAGACTCACTGGCAGTGGATTTTAGGGGCAAACCTAGTTTACACTCCCAGGCACAAGCTCAGGTCCTCATGTAGTCAAAGCTTACTGGCTGAGTTTCCGCTGAGCTAAGTCAGCTGTTCTCCTGAAGTCCTGGGTTTTCAGGGTGTTTCAGCAGCATTGCCATTCAGCTTCGCACCACCCCTCAGGCTCCCTACCTCAGAGGGGTCCCCTTGGGAAAGGACCTGGTGTCCAGGAAAGCAGAGGGCCAGTGGGAGTCGAGCGAGGCACTCCATGGCCTGGACTGCCACAGGGGTCTCAAACTTGGCAGTGATGGTGGAGAGAGCCCGGCCAGGCAGCATCAGACTGTTGTCCACGGGGGGAGGCTCGAGGGCACGTGTGGCAGATGCTCATCCCCTGTCAGTGCTGATGGCTTGAGCTTCTCGAAAGGCACCCTCTTCATTCGACCTACTTGGACTGGCTCAGCCCCACCTGGCAGGAAACAGAGGCCCAGGCATGCATGGACTAGGTCAGCCACCTCTGTACCCAGTCCCCGGGGCCACATGGACAGAGCAGGGCAGACCCAGACCCTCCTCCTGGTCACCTCCCACCAGCTGTGTGAAACAGTTGCCACGCCCACATGCTGTGAGACACCCACCCCTGCACCCAGGGTCTGGAGAGCTCTTCCCGCCTGACACCCTCGACCCTTGGAGGTCATGCATTCCCCAGCCCTGGGAGGGGCAGACACTGCACTATCCCTATGGCTTCCTGATAACCTCCTCCATCGGCCCTTCTGGAGATGTGTGTGTCTCTGTGTGGGCTGTGATGTCAGCACCTTCCAGGAGCTGGTCCACCTGGTCTGCTGGGCAGAGGGCAGCCAGGAGGAGATGTGGCCAGTGTGCCCAGCATAAGGTGGTCATGGTGGTCATTACCTTCCCAGACTATGGGTTCTCAGCATGCCATCAA
Source organism: Nesogale talazaci (assembly GCA_004026705.1). Taxonomy (NCBI): domain Eukaryota; kingdom Metazoa; phylum Chordata; class Mammalia; order Afrosoricida; family Tenrecidae; genus Nesogale; species Nesogale talazaci. Next base: position 31,100 of record PVJH01025427.1, read on the forward strand.
CATCAATATTCAAATAGAAAGGCAAGAATCTGTCTTCCTCTGATCAATAGTAATTATTTCAGAATAGTCTGAAACATTGATTGATCCACATCCCCGACCCTCCCACTAAGGCAAGGGAGTAGAATGAGGTACATGTGACTCTTGTGAAAACCCCAGAAACCATAATGTGGACACAGCCTGATTCTCTGGCTGCTAGAACCCGCCCCTCCCTCCACTGATGTTCACATAAGCTGCTGACACCCAGAGCCCCCAGAAGTCACACTGTGGACCCAGAAGCCATGCTGGGGACACTGCCCAGTACTCTGCCTGCTGATGCCTGATGCCCCCGCCTGCTCAGACATGCTGGCTGATACCTGGTGAGTGACAGCCCCCCCCCCCCCCGCCCCAGGAAGTTTGACATGCCACATGTCCACCAGAAGCAGCAGG
>PVJH01025428.1:0-31555 GCA_004026705.1 Nesogale talazaci
TCTTTAATAACACCCACATTCTGTGGGATCACCTCTCTCTGGAAGGGACACAGGGATTTCACCCAGTCAGTTGGCCACATAGTTATCTTCTAAATGATAGATGAGTGAGCACTTCAAGCTCCACGTCTCTTTGTTGAAGTGTTTTCATTCCGTCAGTTCCCAGAACCTGGGTTTTCACCAGTGCCTTTAGAGCAGCTTGGACTTCTACCTTCTGTACCATTTGTCCTCTATCATATATCACATTCTGAAACTGTTGAGTGTCGACTAATTTGGGGTGGGGGACTGTTAGTCTGGGTAGACTAGAGAAACAAATCCATGGACACACATATGTGAATAAGAAAGAGGTTTATATACAAGAGGAATTGAACATTGAGAAAACATCCCAGCCCTGTCCAGTCGAAGGTCATAAGTCTGATATTAGCCCCTATGTCTGATACCAATCCATAAGTCCTCTTCCAACTCATGAAGCACATGCCATGATACCAGTACAATCACAGGGCAGTGGGTGCAGAGTCTTGTGTATCCAGAGGAGGTGGAAGCATCTCAACACTGCCAGGGGTCTCTCCATGGCTCCTCCAGTTTCCAGGGCTCAGAGTCTACCAGCATGCTGCCATGTGTCTCCTCAGCTGCAATGTCTCCCGGGAAGTGGGCCAAGAGAGATAATGTCTCCTGCCTCCATGAAGGAATGATCACATTTCCCAGAATTCTCAGGAGAAGACCATACCCACACAGAGGTCTCATTGGCTATCTCCAGATCAACAGGCTAGACTCCACCCTTATACTCTTAATCCTTAAATTGACACCAAATTAGGTGGCCAGGATGGGGGGTAGGAGGAGTGTGGTGGTGGTGGTGGTGACGGTGACTCTGTAAACTCCTTCCATCTGTTTCTGACACATCCTGTGTTGCTCAATAATTTGCCCATAGACTTCTTTAATCCTGCAAGCAGAGTCTGAATGGTTTTCTTCTGGGATTTTAGTTGGAGAAATGCTGGTCATGGTTTCTCTTTTGGTTTTCTATCTCCAGGTTTGTGTGAGGCCAGGTTGGCTAGAGAAACAAATTCATTAACACTCAGATGTGTAAGAAAGAGCTTCATATGAAGAGTAGTTGGATAACAATAAAACATTCACGCCCAGTCCAAATCAAGTCCAGAAGCCTGATACTGGTTCATAAGTCCCTCTATCCCTCTTCAGACTCACTCCACAAAGGTGGAGAATGTGAGAAGGCCAAAAGCTGGTGAGTGCAGAATCTTGGGATCCAATGGAATATGGATGCACCACAAGGCTGTGGCAGGTCTTTGTCACATGGCTCGCCAACAGAAAGGGGAAGCAGAGAGGAGAGGTTCCCAGGACCATCCTTATGAGAAGGCCATATACACCAGGAGACATCAGGTTGTGACCTGATTCATAGGTTAGACTCCACCCCTACACCATTATTTACCAAGTTGACATGAAATTACATAACTCTCACAGTCTTTGCATCTTTCCCTGTAATACTTTGTCTTCTCCAGCTGCTCTTTGATTGTTCCCTTCCACTCTTTGACTTCATCATTTCTTCCCTTTTGTTTTAGTTATTCTGCAGTCTCCTTCAGGATTTCTTCAAGCATATACTTTAGCACTTTCTTTTTTCAGTTATGATGTCCTTAATGTCATCCCACAGCCTTCTGGTCTTCGGTCATTAGCATTCTCTGCATCAAATCTGTTCTTCAGATGATCTCTAAATTTAGGTAGATATACTCAAGGTGGTACTTTGGCTCTCACAGCCTTGTTTTCATTTCCAACTTCAACTTGCACTTGCACACGAACCATTGACCATCTGTTCCAGAGCAAAATCTTACCCTTGTTCTAACTTATGATATTATGCTTCTCCATTGTCTCTTCCCACCTGTGCTGTTGGTTTGATTCCTGTGCTTTCCACTGACAACATCTATGTGCATGGTGGCTGTTGTTGGGAAAGGGGTGTTTTCCATGCATGAGTGATTGTTTGAGGAAATTCTATCATGTGCTCTCTCCCTTCTCAGCTCACGAATGGCCTTATCTGTTCCATTTCATTTCTGACAACTTCCCATTTTCTGAGATTCATGCATCGTGCAGTCCACGTTCTGATGATTAAGGGGGTGTCTGCCATTTTTCTTTGCATTGTGATTCGTGCCACATCAACAAATGGCAGTCCCCAAATGTTTATTCCTCTCACCTCGTTAAGGTCCACTACTTTGAGGAGGCAGCTCTTCCCCAGGTGTATTTTCAGTGTCTTTCTGATCGGAAGGGTTCATCTTCCAACTCTGTTATCAGACCCTGCCCCACCACTACTTATTAGGTGCCTCTTGCTCAAGCTGTGTGGGACTTTCCGCTCTGCCAAGTGGGCCCCATCGCCTGTCCCAGAAATCACCTCGCTGCCCATGCCTCACCTCTTACCCCAGGACTGTGGGGAGGGCTCCTTCCGCTTCCTTAGCATGTGACACAACACCCTTCCTGTCTGCTCATCTAGACCGTGTTGTCCCCAAGCCCTCCTTCCTCCTTCACCCTTCCTGGCGGCACCACCGTGCACTTGTCCATTGTGGTTCAACCCTCCCACGGGTCTCCTTCTCAGAAAAGAAGCTCGCTTCCTGTCGCTTGGTCTTATTTAAATAGAAGGGCATTTGCTTGTTGATGTCTTTAAGAAGATGACGAGACTGGGTCTGTTCACCTAGTAGTTACTCTAATTATAGACCTCCATATTGGGTGACGGGCAGGTAGCCACAGGCAGGATATTTCATTCCCAATGTCCCCAGGTTCATGCTGTGTGAGTGTCCGTATCAGCAGCCTGATATCACAGCCTCCTTGTTACACAAATAGGAAGTCTTCCCACCCCACCCACGATCGCAGCCTGCAAGTTCATAAGGCGAAGTAAGGATATTTCAATTCCCAGGATCCATTTTGGGCCTCGTAGATTTCTCCGATTTGCTGTTTCCTCTGCAGGGGTCCTCAAACTTTTTAAACAAAGGGCCAGTTCACTAACACTCAGACCATTGGAGGGCTGGACTTTAGTTAAAAACCAAAACTCCCGGGTGAGTTGGCTGCCAAGCAGGACAGCCACTTTGGCAAAAACACCCCGCGGGCCAGATAAATGTTCTCAGTGGGCTGCATGTGGCCCTCGGGTCATGGTTTGAGGACCCCTGCTCTAGAGAGAGTGGGGGAGGGGGACAACCACAGACTAAACACACAGCAGTGGCAGTGAGGATGAGCCAGGCAGTGGCACAGGGTGGGCCAGGCAGTGGTTGGTCCACATTGGGCCACTCTGAGTCAGAACTGAGCAGACAGCGGAGAGCAACACAGCCACTAGCAGTAATGTCCAGTTTTCTGGGAAGAGATGGATACTTAGGAATGGTAACTGGGAGCAAGGGAGAATACCTGGGAAGCAAAGGGTTGCATTTTGTTTCCTCCCAATGTCCTTTGTCCCATCTGCTGGTCATCAGCAAAGACATGCTCTGTTCCCAGAACTTGGAAGCTTTTGGATGTCATGAGGCTCCCGTTCCAGTCAGGCATTTCCCCTGGAACTAGAAATAAAACACAAGAAAACAAAGGCCTCCCGTGGAATGATTTTACTATCTCTTACTTAAAACATTTCTCTTGGCTTTTTATCTGAACGGACTACAGTGGGCAGGGCTTGGGGTGTTTTTGTGTGTGTTTGTTTTGCTTTCGGAAGGTGGAGCCTATCCAAGTGGCGGAGTAAACCCCTCGCTAACCTCAGTGCCACCCTGGCCCCTCACAAATCTCACCCAGGCCAGCAGAAGCATTTAGTTTGGCCCACGGGGTATTTTCTAAAAATAAGGATGAGCTGTCTACATCTCTTCTTCTTCCATAAAGACATCATTTTCTGTATTGTCTTAGGCAGCGGCAGGAAACCAGTAATCTGGCAGGAAGTGTATGGGGGTGGGGAGGGACAGCAGGACAGTCACCGGAAAGGCCTGCATAGGAATTCCTGGGACCATTCCTTTCAGATACCTGACATCTGGGACATTCCCTTCTGAGCAAGGCAGAAACCTGTCAGAGAAAGAAGACGTGAGTACTTTCCACTCATCTTAGAGTAGGTGACCAGATGTCCCGCTTTTTTTTTTTTTTTAACAATTTAGCAACGTCCTGTGGCATTTTAAAATTAAATATATTGCAATACTATTTTTGCATTCTATGAAAACTTTTGTTGCTCCATAGAGACCAAATTTTAAATCAAGAATCCCTGCGCGCCCCCCACCCCCACCCCCGCCGCCCCGGTCAGTGGTGTCCCGCTTAAAATCTGGTCACTTTACCTTAGAGACACCAGTGCACCCCTCAAAGGTAGACTACTGCCAGACCAACAAGATCAAGGCAGCCGGCCGTGGAGTCCCAGTTGCAGCTCTCAGCGTCTCAGGGCACCTCTTTCTAAGGCTGGGCTAGGTTCATGCCACACACGGGGTTTCCTATGCCCTCACCAAGGAATCGGCTTTGACTGCTATCCCTGGGGATCTCTCCCCCATCAGCCTTTTTCTTCTCTACCCACACCCTGCCTACCCCAAGGGTTTCCAGGGCTGCAGATTTGCTCCCTCACAGCTCCACTCTGAGGGAGCCAGGAGCCACCCGTCACGTGAACACATTAAATGTGGCCGAGGCAAGCGGAGACACCATGCTTTCGAACACTTAGCGTTGGAATGACAGCAGTCAACAGATTGGCTATCATGGGGTTTAGGCATTGGATCTTTAAAATAAACCCTCCAAATCCACTGCCATCAAATCCATGCCAACTCACAGTTGCTCTCTGAGACTTTCCCCTCTCTCACCCACAGAGTGACTGCTGGTTCAGAATTGCTGACCTTGCCATTAGCAGTCCAATGCTAGCCCCTACACCACCAGGGTTTAATGGCCTGCATTGAAATGAGCGGGTTTTGGGGGGGATGTTGGGTTCAATAAAAGCAATGCTTAATACTAATGTCTCCGTTCAGTCCTTTGTACCTGGTTCAATGCAGCTTCTAGAAAAGTTTGAATTCCAGAGGGTGCTGGAATTTTCTAAAAGAGGTCTCAGAACATGTCTTAGTTTGATCCTGACCTGTCTGGTATCCCCACCACCATCGTAACCAGTTTTCAAGTCCTGTTACTCCTAAGCTTTCATGTCAGTATCCTCAAGGTATCTCAGCTTCTCCCTCCTCTGAATCGTCAGACCAGACAAGTGTTTTTATAAAGATCTCAACCTTGGGAGCCCTGTGAGGAAGTTCTAGCTAGTCTACCCTACAGGGTCACTCCATGTCAAACTTTTTTTTTTCTTTTTATAATCTGTTCTGCACACACCAGCCGACTCTATCTGGACAGACCACTGCTTTTATCATGTCACACTCCTGCCAGAAAACTCACACTGTCTCCCAATGATCAACACCAAATGCACCTTCTGCATAATAACGGCTTCTTCATCCAGAGTCGTATGCACCTTGTATATGTTATCCTGTGCTGTCCTCTCAAGCCTCCAGCACCAAAGATTCCAGAACCAGGGTTTTATATATGGAACTGGAAAAGGACAGAGGCGTTTGGCTGAGCTGGGCATGGAGAGGACTGGGAAGGGGCAGCACCTTTGATCTGAAAGGCTGCAAAGGTGACCCGGTCAAAACACCCAAGCAAGAGTTCTTTTTGTATACAAGACCTTGCAATCATTGAAAAGGTAACTGATGCCTGTGGATGAGTGAGCGGAACTATTTTTGACACCGGACAAGGGTAAGAAAACTAAAATTGAGAGAAGAAACTGCTAAATTTACATCTCCAAAAACTCAAACCACAACTCCAGCTCAAGAAGCTCAAGGGAGAAGGGAAGAAACGCATTTTAAAAAAGAGGTCAAGGGCAATGGGGCTCTTCACTGGTCCGTTTTAGAGTCAAGGTTCCAAAATACATATAACTTGGTCACAAGTAGATTTGAGTTATGAGCAATCTGAAGTGGTGTTGTGATAAAATATATATGTATATATACATATATATATATATATCCTCTGCAGAACTGGAAAAGACACAAATTAGAGCTTTCTCAAACAGCATGTCAATTCAAAACTGGCCAAGTTACTGATTCCCAAACTGTGATGATGGAAATTCGACACGGCAACATGCATTTAGTTTGACAACAGAAATCTCTTGTCAGTATTCATCTCAAAGGAGACTTTAGAATTGTACTAAGTCTTCAGGGCAGCATAAAGCACATCTTCTCTTTCTTACACATATTTTGTTTCATTTCTTTTTTTTCCCCCCAACTCCAAATCAGGTCGGTCTTGCCAAACTGCTTAGCAGTCATTGGGGTCCCCAGGTCTTGAAATCAGACACGCGTACATTCTACTATTTACTGTTACTTTAGGCAAATGATTGAAGCTTCTGGGGAACCCAACGAGATGATGTATGCGCTTGATACGGTGGCTGGGCTGTCGCAGGAGCTCTCAAGACGGCAGGGCACTGGGTAAGATAACTTAGCCGCCCGGCCTAAGCAGACCCCGCTTTGGACTTTTCTCGAAACCACTTGAAGACTCTACAAAAGGGTGGGGCTCTGGCGTCTGAAGCGCCGGCAAACGTAGCATATTACGCATGACAGGCGTTGGGTGGGGTGGAAAGGCGCGCGTCGGCCCGTCGTCTCTGCTGTGGCCCCCACGCAGACGCGGGGCCGGAGCCTGCCGGTCTGACCTCAGCCGCCCTAATTCGTCCCCTCCCTCCCCCGGGCCACTCTGGCAATAAAAACACTACCACGTGGCCTGCCGCCCGTGTGTCACGCACCTCTGCCCAATAGCGAGCCGCGTGGCCGGTTGGGGGCGGGTTGCCGGCGAGGCGGTTCCGCCCATAGTCCCCGAGGATTGGTCGGGAGAGTCGTGCCCGTCCTCCGCGGCGTCCACTTCTGACCAATAGCGGCTTGCCGCGGGGGCCCCGCCCTGTCAGCTGTTGGGCTCCGCGGGGTCGGGCCGGAGAAGGAGGGGCGGCGCGCGACCGGGCGAGGGGCGGGGCTAGAGGCGGGTGGGGGCGCGGGGGACCCGGCCCAGGGATACGGCGGTGGCGGCTGCTGAGGTGGCTCTTGGCCGCTCGGAGTTGGGGCTTTGCCGGGTCGAGCCCCGATGGCGGCCGAGGCCGCGGACGCCCCCCCAGGCGGGTCGGAGCCGGCCCTCAGTTGTTTTTCTTTCAACCAGGACTGCACGTAAGCCGGGGGGGGGGGGGGGGGGGGGGGGGGGGGGGGGGGGGGGGGGGGGGGGGGGGGGGGGGGGGGGCGGGGGTGGGGGCCTCTTTTCTGTGACTGGCTCTCGCGAGGCGGCCGGTGGCGGCATGGACGGGCGCGAGTATAGTGCCCCACCCCCCGCCCCCCACCCGGTCCCTGTCGTGGGTGGGGGGCGCACCCGGCCCTCGCAGGCCCCTGTCGAGCGGGAGGGCGTCGTCAGCCCAGGGAGTGGGGGATGGGGTGCGGGGAGGATGGGGACATAAGGAGGCCGTGTGTGCCAGGGCAGGGGGCTGGACAGGCCAGCCCAAGGACTGGAGCCCCGGGAAGTGGAAAGTGGCCCGAGACGGGTGGTGGGGCCCAGGGAGGCGGGAGTTCAGAAGGAACTTTTCCCGCTGCCCTTGGGCGTCTCAGCGTGGCATCTGGGCCAGCCTATCCCCTCGGCCTCCGCCCGGCCAGTCTTTGGCCAGCCCAGGGCATCCTGCCTGCCCACCCTGGGTGGGGGAGGAGGGGAAAGCCTTCCAGCCCCCTGCCAGCCCCTGCCAGCTGCACACCTCCCACCTGGCAGGCCTAGCCTCCTCTGGGCAGACTGCCTTCTGGGAAGAGATGGGCACCAGCCTGTTGCTTCCTGGTTGGGTTTGAGGTCTCCCCCTTTGATGTTCATAATTGGGCCCTGGCCAGAGAGCTCGCTTTCAGGATTCCCCCAGGATTCCCTGCCTTAGAAGCCAAGATCCATTTCCTTCCGTCTGGCCATGAAGTGAGAAGCCAGCTCTCCTGGGGACCATAGGGAAAGACCTCCTCGGAATGTGCCCTCTGAGCATCAAGCCGCAGGGATGATGGCCTCCCCTGTTCCCCACTTCCTGCTGGACCCGTCGCTGCCTGCCTTTGTTGGGCGCTCCATCCCGATGGGGCCTTGGCTGCCTTGAGTGAGCTGTGCTAATATTGAACCTTCGAGGGTGTAATTAAGGCCGTCATGTACCACAAGCATCCCTGGCTTCCATCCTTTTGTATTTGTTTAAAAACAGCCTGTGCTGAACAATATGCCTTTGTTTGGGGAGAAAAAAAAAAAAGACTCTGTAACCCAGTCGCTTGCTGGGCCCCGCCGCTCCCCTTGACCACAATAAGAAATGTGAGTTTCACCATTCAATGTCCTCTACCATTTACATCTTTTAAATACAATCAAACCCATTGGCCTGACTCAGAATCACCAAGTAGGATCAGCAAGTCCCTGCAGGACAGGGTCTCCACCCCCCTCCCCACCCCCAGTCCCCAAACACACACAGACAGGGTTTCCAAAGCTGTCATCCAGACAGAAACAAACTGTCCCCTTCTTGTCCTGGGGAGTGGCTGTTGGGTTTGAACATCTGACCCTGAGGTCAGCCGGCAGCTGCTTTAGCTACTGCACCACCAGGGCTCTGTGAACATAATAGCACCGAAAAGCAATTCAGAAACTAGCATCTGCCTTTTATTGTAGTACGCTTTGGTATTTTCTATTTTTCTTTAAGCCCTTTCCATCACGCAGAGGTGTTTGTAGGATCCCTTACTGGTTTTCAACCTGCCATTGAACAGCCGATGGTCGAGATAAAATTCTCTGAAGTTTTGTAAGAAACGTTTTGCAAGAGCCCTAACTGTTGAAATGCCTGGAGGCTGCTTTCCTTCCAGCGAGTGCAGCTTAGTGAGGGGATTCCTTCACCTGTTAGCAGTACAGAAGAACCCTGGTGGCACAGCGTGTAGACCTTGGGCTGCTAACCCCAAGGATAGGAGTTCAAATCCACCAGCTGCTTCACAGCATAAAGATGAGGCTGCCTGCTTCTGTAAATATTAGTCAGAAGCAACTTGATGGCAGTGGGCTTAGCAGTCAGTGTGCAAGTCCTATTTCATAACTTTGTTTTTCTGATTTTTATGAAATATGGTTAATTTTAGTGCATGTTATTAAATTATACAGAGTTCAATCCCAACTGTCTCTAATGATTGGGCAAAGTAGTCTTTTTCCAAACTGCGGGGTGCTTTGAAAGTTATTTTCTTTAGTTCTGTTTTCCTGGAGGAAGGCTGTGCTGGGAAGCTCTGTCTTAACTATAAATAAAAGTTCTTGTTGCAGGCATTTGCTATGCGCCTCGGAGGGTGTGACATTGGGTTTAAAATAAGTCAGGCCCCCTGGTGAATACAATCGGGGTTGTCAGTGGTGGCAGTTGGGTTTGAGAGCTGGTATTCGAGGTAAAGGTGGAGGGTGGGCACCTAACCTAACAGGCGCTGCATTCATTCTTTGTGTTTGACCCTGGGCTGGACCCTGTGGGGACTTTGTCGTTTGGATACTAATAGGTATTTGTCCTGAGCCCTGTTTCTGTGGGAGGTGACAAGAATCCTTGCCCCTCGCCCCCAAAGCTTCATGGGTTCATTAAAATGGAAGTCATCATTACTTGATTCACAATCATACTCCTGTGTGGCTATTGTACCAGTTGTTGAAAACAACCATAGTGATCACACTGCCCATTTCTGCCCTTTGGGGACCACAGGGCCCTGGCTGCACATTTCTTCCGTCCCTGGAGCAAGGCTGGGTGACGCTGGAAAATGCAATCGCCAGCTCCTGTGGTTCCTGCTCTGACACACACTTGAGGTCCGGTATGGTTTTCCCTGCACTTGCAGACGTTCCACATCCCAGCTTGCAACTAAAAGCAGCGATGTTTGTACGGAAACATGTAGGTGAAGAAAGTTTTGAAAAAAAACAGAGTCTGTTTTGGAAGTTTTAAGATGCTGCTGGCTCCCTCCACCCTCTTTCTGGTGATTGGCTGGTGCTGGATGCAGAAGCCAGCTCCAACCCCACCGGCTGCCGCTGTTAGGCAAAAAGCTCACCCTCCCGTTGAGCTACTTCACGGGCTGCCCTGCAGTCAGCCACCTCGCTGATCAAAAGCTGACTAGTCACTCATCACATCACTGCGTCTCAGAGAAGGATCCCCGTTTAGGTAGAAAACAAAGAAACACAACATAAGAGCGACGGCAAGATAAACATGTGACCTGCTGCTTTTTAGGTTAGTGAAACAGGAGCCTTGGGCAGCCAGGCATGGCCTGGGGTAAGTGTCTTATTTTAGGATGTGTTTCCCCGGAGAAGAACAAAGCTCACCTTTACGTCTTTCCATTTTAATGGAAGGGGGGCTGGCTTACAGGTGAGGGGCCCTTAGTGCTCAGGCTTTTTAACTGATGACAGGAAACATGGACAGAGCTCCCCCGCTGGGCACGCGTTGGTGGCACAGTGGTCAAGCACGTGACTGCTCCTGGAAGCCCAGTGGCTTGAACCACCCCGTGGGAGAAAGATGTGGCAGATGGAAACCCTGCAGGGCAGTTCTGCCAGCCCCGTAGGGTCGCTGTCCCAATCAGCTGGACGGCACATGTTGATGCCAGGTGCCCTCGAGTCGGCTCTGACTGGTAGCGACCCAGTGTCCAGCAGGAGACACCGTCCCATCCTGCACCACCCTCACCATTGTTCTTCTGTTCAGGCCCATTGTTGCAGGCACTGTCCGTCTCATCAAAGGCCTTCCTCTTTTTCACTGCCCTCCACTTGACCAAGCACGCCGTCCTTCCCCGGGGACTGCACATTGCAACAATATTATGCCCACGATGGGAGGAGGCGGAGGAGCCTGGCTGATGTCCTGGTGACATGACGGGCTGTGATCTGCATAGTCTGCAGTTCGAAACTCCCGGCAGCTCTGAGGGATTAAGACTGGGCTCTGTGCTCCCCCAAAGTCACAGTCCTGGAAAGCCACAGGCGGTCGCTATCAGTCGTCACTGCAGAGCCACTGGTTGGTTTGAACCACAGTTTAGCAGGCCAACACCTAACCCCCAGTGTCCTCAGGCCACCGGTGGAACGATTCTGTTCTGCACACGCATGCTCACTACAGATCCCCGTGCCTCAAACGGCTTGCCCTCTGCTACGAACCCAGCGGTCCTCAACCCCCCTTGGGGGTCAAACGACCCTTTCAGAGCAGTCGCCTAAGACAATTGAAAAACACATTATTTCTGATGGTCCTAGGAACCGAGACTCCACTCCTCTATCCATGCCCAGGCAGGTCCACCCTGCCCACATGCAGATGCGTCCACATACGAGTGCCCAGTGTGAAGATTTTTGCCCATGTTATACCATGCTTCAAGACAGCATTTCATTTATTTATTTGTCATTAGAAATATCTCACAATATATAATTGAATATTGTTTTTCTGATTAATCACTGTGGTTTAATTATGTTTAGTTTGTAACAATGAAAATACATCCTGCATATCAGATGTGTACATTGTGATTTATAACAGTAGCAAAATGACAGTGGTGAAGTAGCAATGAAAATATTGTTATGGTTGGGGGGCGGGTCACCACACTTGAGGAACTATTTTAAAGAGTTGTGGCCTCAGGAAGGTTGAGAACCACTGTACTAACTGAAAGGTTGATGGTTCAAAACCCCATGGCGGTGCTTCCTAAGAAAGGCCTGGCAACCTGCATCTCAAACGTCATGGAAACAAAACCCCCTATGATACCCCTTGCTGCTTCGCACACAGGGTCACCTTGAGTGGGAATCTGCTTAGCAGCAACTGGGATGATGAGGGAGTAGTGGGGGTAGTTGGAAAGGAAGGGTCTCTGTGTTCTGCTACATCTGTGGTTGTTGGAAGACCTCCGTCATTCCCGTGTTGTCTTATCTCCGCCAGATCCCTCGCAATCGGAACTAAAGCCGGCTATAAGCTGTTTTCCTTGAGTTCAGTGGAGCAGCTGGATCAAGTCCATGGAAGCAGTAAGTGTGGGGCGCTGGGACTGGGGCAACACAACTGCCTGGAGCCTTGAAGCTGAGCTGCAGTTGAGCCTCCTGCTTGGCCCCCCCCCCCTGCCTTCCCCTATGAAGCCAGGGCTTACCCCATTTAAATGTCACTGGTTGCCTCCACTTGCTTAAGAAAGCCAGGGCAGAGCCCGTATGGAAGTCAGCCTCAAATAAAAGTAAGCATGTCTTTTCTCTTCTGAGATCCTTTGTTTGACATTTTGTTTGCTGACATTTTCCACATACATGCAAGGGAGAGTAAGAAAGCCGTGCTCCTGGGGCTCTAGGTCATACACGCCCAGGTTTATGCTAAGCCAAACACGTTTAAATGTAGCTCTGTGATCAGTGGGTGGCTGCAGACGAGATCTCTCGGTCATCCGCTTACCTTCACCTCATTCTCCCGCCATCGAGTCCCTCCTGACACACAGCGACCCTGTCAGAGTACAGCCGCCCCTGTAGGTTTCTGAGATGATAAATGACGATTATGCAAGCCTCCTGTGGCTTTCTTTTTCTCCCTCGGAGCAGCTGGTAGTTTTCAAACTGCTGACCTGGTGGTTGGTAACCTAGCGTGGAACCCGCTACCCCACCTGGGCTCATGCAGATGCCCTAACGAAATGAAATGGTCCGCGCAAAACCAGCTTCCATGGGCATCTGCCGGGCCAGTTCAATGTGAGGCGGAGTGGTCAGCTCCGAGGGTATCAGGCTGTCGGAGAAATTCCCGAGGCATCATCTTTAATAGATTGATTGCCTTCAAGGACACAGAACAGCTAGGGGCTGTGGAGGAGGATTAGGCAGAAGGCCTCAGAAAATTGAGAATGACATTGGGGAGGAAAAGGCTAACAAAGTTAAGCCAAGCATTTTTTTTTCCCAATCATGACAATATACCTGCTCACTTTTTGAGAGCTGTCGGGGCGATCCTACGAGGGAATTTCATTGGGGAATCCTGCCCCATTCCCTAAACAACTCGAGCCCCTTGAAGATGTTGATGAGCTTCCCATTCTGAGGGGGTGTCAGTAGAAGAGGGCAGGATTCTTCAGGGGGTTGTTAGAGAAGTGGACACACCGCCTTCAGACGTGTACGGGCCTAAATGGAGGGGTGTGTCGAGAAGCCAGTCTCTTTGGAGAACCGCGTGTTTAGTAAGGGCTTCTGTGATTTTTGCAGCGGTCCGTTTTGTACTCATCCTATGCACGCTGTCATCAGATTTTATAATTAGCAACCCCAAAGTTCACCTGTGACTGCTTTTTGCCATTACGTTGGCACAGTGTCGGTGACAGTCCTCCAGTCATGGAAGAAACCGATGGCATTGATACGGAGAGACTTGGTCCCTGCCATCGAGCTGGTTCTGACTCGGAGACTAGAACGGTCCCTGTGGGTTTCCGTGGCTGTAGCTCTTTATGAAAACAGAAAGCCAGCTCTCTCTGCTGCAGCGGGTGATTTTGAAGTGCTGACCTTGTGCTCAGCAGTCTGATGCAGGAGCCCTTAGCTGATAGGAAAAGTAGTTTTGCTTAGAAAGGTGACTCCAGGCAAGTAACTGTTTCTGTCACTGTCATGGTGAAGAATGCACGACCTTTGGGTTTCCTGGGTGGGGGGTGGGGGTGGGGAGTAGTTTGATAAAGAGTACGGGGGTCTCTTATTTGTCCACCACTTGTCTGTCATACTGCGGTCGCTGGTGTGATGCCGAAAGCTATGACACTGGTGTTTCAAGGGCCAGCGGGGTCACTCAAAGTGCACAGCTTCCAGCAGAGCTTCCAGACTAAGAATGGACAAGAAGGAAAGAATAGGCTGTCCACTTTAGAGGGATTCGCCACGGAAAACCCCAGGGATAGCATCAAAGCCTCCTCAGATCTGGAAGACCTCCCGAGCAGATGCAGAGCATTGTCAGAGACGGTGCCAGAAGAGGAGCCCTTCAGGGCAGAAGGCCGTCAAACTATGACTGAGGAAGAGCAGCCTTCTCAAGGGAGAGTTGGCCGCAGTGCTGTAGGTGGAGGAGATCCTGCAGGAGGAAAGCCATCAAGGTCTTTGTTGGCTGAGGGGGCACAACTTAACAAGAAAAGAAGGGGCTGCAAAAACCAACCATTCCTCGGAACTTGAATGTCCAATGTACAAATCTAGGAAAATTGGGAGTTATTGAAAAGGAAATGGAAGGCAAAAAAATCAGTATTCTAGATATTAGTGAGCTGAAATGGATTAGTATTGACCATTTTGAATCAGAAGGACATGTGGTTTGCTATGCTGGGAATGACACAGACAAGAGGAATGAAATTTTGTTCACCGTCAAAAGGACAGTGTGAGATTTATCGTCAAGTACTGTGCTGTGATAAGATAATGTCTATCAGCAAACAAGGGAATTCAGTCCATATTGACTATTACTCAAGATTATGCATCAACCTCTCAAGCTAGTGATGCAGAAATGGAAGAATTCTACCAGCCTCTTCAGGTGGAAATTGGTCATCTATAGAACTAAGGTGCATTGATAACCATTGGTGATTGGAATTCAAGAGTTGGAAACGAGGAGGAAGGAACAGTTGTTGGGAAATGGGATCTTGGTGATAGAAACAAAGCTGGAGATCACATGACAGAATTTTGCATGACCAACGACTTCATGGCAGATGTCTTTTCAGCAACACAAACTGAGTCTTTTCCAAGTGGAATACACAGAAATCAAATCGACCGTCTCTGTGGGAAGAAACAAAACCAGGCCAAGGGCTGACTGAGACGATCAATTACTCAGAAGTTTAGACTGAAAAATTTAAAAAGCAAAAAACAGTAGCACCTCATTGCCATCAATTTGATGCCAAGGCCCAGTGACCCCGTAGGACAGAAGTGCCCCTGTGAGTCTCCAAGAGTGTAACTCTCTTTTGGTTTGTTTGTTTGTTTGTTTTGGGGGGCATCACTGCCTTTGCTCCGTGGAGCTAGATTCGAACCTCCATCCCAGTGGGCCACAGTCCCGTGCACAACCACTGCGCCTCCGGGGCTCAGCCCCAAGAGTGTAACTCTTTATGGCAATCCAAAGTCTTGTCTTTCTCCCATGGAGCAGAGTGGATGCTGGTTTCAAACTGCTGACTCTGCAGTGACCAGGTCAACGCATAACTGCTACACCACCAGAACTCCTCCAGGTCAGGTTGAAATTGAAGCAAATTCAGCCAAGTTCAGGAGAGTCCAAATAAGACTTTGCCTATATCACACCTGAGTTTGGGAAAGATCTCAAGAACAGATTAACTAAACACTAATGGCAGGAGACCTTATTAGCTATGGGATGACATCAAGGACATCATACATGAAGAAAGCTAATAGTCCCTCAAAAAACAGAGCAAAGTGGACATCAGAAGAGACTCTGACACTTGCTCTTAATCGTAGAGTAGCTAAGACAAATGGGAAAAATAATGAAGCCGAAAAGCTAAATAGACTATTTCAAAGGGCAGCTCAAGAAGACAAAATCATAGTATTATAATGAAATGTGCAAAGAGCTAGAGTTAAAAAATCAAAAAAAGAGAACACACTCAGCTTATCTTAAAGAACTCAAGAAAAAAAAGTCGTGCCAGGAGTTGTAATATTGGAAGATTCTTTGGGTAAAATACTAAACAATGCACAAAGCAACCAAAGAAGATGGGAAGAATATGCAGTCACCGTACCATAAAGAACAAGTTGACATTCAGCCATTTCAGAAGGCAGCGTGTGAGCCCGAATCAGTGGTGGCGAAGGAAGACGTTCCAGCTGCACTGAAAGCATTAGCCAACACCAAAGCTCCAGGAATTGCTAGAATAGCAATGGTAATGTTTTCAACCAGCTGACGAAGTGCTAGGTCTATTCACTTGTCTGTGCCAGGATATTGGGAAGCCAGCTCTTGGTCAGCTGACTGAAAGAGACGCGTATCTGTACCCAGGACAGAGAAAGGTGCCCCAAGAGATGCGTTACAGGCACTCGCCCTGCTGTCACACGCAAGTAAAGTGTTGGTGAGGACCATCAACAAGCGTTGCAGCAGCGCGTTGACAGGGACCTGCTGGAGGTTCTGGCTGGATTCATGAGAGGCCATGGAACAAGGGGTATCATTTTTTAGTTCTGTTGTTTATTGGGTCACTGTGAGTCAGCACGGACGCCACACTACCTCACAGCAACAGCAACTTATTTACCTGGATCCCTGGTGCTGCTATTGGGTAAGTGTTGAACTGCTAGCCACATGTCAGCAGTTCAAACCCCCCAGCTGTTCCTCAAGAGGAAGATGAGACGCTGCTGCTGAAAGACGTATAGCTTCGGAAATATGAGACAGGGTTGCTGGAAGGCTCCAAGCAGTGACTCTTTTAGGGGGTACTGCATTTGTAAGGATTCCTGCTGGTACAGCAGTTTCACGCTCAACTGCTAACCACAGAGTCAGTGGTTCAAACCCACCCAGTCACTCCAGAGGAAGACGGCATGGTGATTCGCTTCCTTAAAAATGAGGCACAAGGGCTGAGCCCCGGTGGCGTAGTGGTTGTGCGCGGGACTGCAGCCCACTGGGATGGAGGTTCAATTCCGGCTCCCAGGAGCAAAGGCTGGGCCTCCTACTCCCACCACCTGAGGGCAGTGATGCCTAAAATTAAAAAAAAAAAAAATGAGGCGCAAAAAATAATAATAAAACAAACAAAAAAGGGGATTGAGCCCTGGTGGCCTAAGTGGTTGAATGCGGGACTGTGGCCCGTGGGCTTGGCAGTTCAAATCTAGTGGCGGCTCTCAGGAGCAGCGCTGGGTAGCTCCCACGACCACCAGAGGGCAGTGATGCCCCCCCAAAAAAACAAAACAAAAAATGAGGAGCAATAGAAGTGCCCGGGGCAGTTGACTTTGCTAGATGGGGGTTACTCTGAATGGAAAATCGACTGCATCTGACCACAGAGTACGTGTGAGACCTCACCTTCATGTCCTGCTTCTCCAGAGACCGGCCAGTGTGTGTCCTTTTTGCACACAGAGGACTGGAGAGGAGCAGGAGGGGTGAGGGGAGCACAGCATTCACTAAGCAACTCCCCACCCGCTGGACAGTCAGTCCCTGGCTTTGCAGGAGGGACCAGAAGAGGCCCCCTGCAAAGCACCGCCCACCCCCACCCCCATCTTCATTTCACATCCTCCACCTCTCTCCTCCTGGAGTAGATTCCAGCGCACAGTAACCCTGTGGGACAGGGTAGAACTGCCCCTCTGAGTTCCCAAGTAACTCTTGGAAGGAGGAGTAGAAAGTCCCATCTTTCTCCCAGAGAGCGACTGGTGGTTTTGCGCCGCTGACCTTCTGGTTGGCAGTCCAACACGTCTCCCATTCCACCACCAGGGCTCAAACCCCACACAGGGAAGTGGCTGCTTCAATGTGCCCCGAGTGGACCATGATCCCCCCCCGGGGGGCACTGGGATGATCTAGGTGGGAGACTTTGCAGAGACTTCCATTTTATCCTGCGTTGTAGACTATCGAGTACACACGTTTGACCATTGCTAGAGTGGTGGGGGACGGGGTGTAATTTTTTTTTTCCTTCTGGAAAGGAGGACAATAGGCCAACTCAGTTTGGGGACCTGTGGGATAGTCGGGTGGCCCAAGCCTTCTCTGTGTTTTCCCAAGCAAACCGTGGAGCCCTGAAGTCCTGAAGGGGCGAGTCCGGGCCCGGGGTGGCGCTGGAAACCCTGACTGTAAGTCATGAGTCCGCACCAGCTTCACAGCAGGGGGTTGGAGCGGGCTCTGGAACTGCTTAGGGGTCCTGGTGGTGCAGTGGTAAAGCACTCAGCCTGCTCACCGCAAGTTGAGTGGTGCAGACCCTCTAGACGCCGCACAGGGGACCAATGAGGCACGAGGCACTGCTTTTCCATCAAGATGATAGGCGGGGCCCCCTGTGGGCCAGCTCTCCAAGGCCTCTGGGTCGCTGTGGGTCGGAATCCGCTCGATGGCTGTGGGTTTGAGTCTTCCCGTCATTGTTTGGACCCACAACTTCACGAAACAGGGCTCCCCGGGGGTGGGGGTGGGGTGGGAGCAAAAACGAATTAGCAGATCCGGCGGAACGGAGATCACCCTTGCAGTGCTAGAGAGAGCCCTAGGCTGTGCTCAGGCTGTGGAGACAGAAGCCATCTCCTTAGGGAGCTGGCATGTCACCCCCTGGGGAGCAGCCTGTGCTCAAGCTGTGGGGACAGAGCCTGTACCTCCCATCGCGCCCCCCCCCCTTGCAGATGAGATCCCGGATGTGTGCATCGTGGAGCGGCTCTTCTCCAGCAGCCTGGTGGTGGTGGTGAGCCGCACGAAGCCGAGACAGATGAACGTGTACCACTTCAAGAAAGGCACCGAGATCTGCAACTACAGCTACTCCAGCAACATCCTGTCCATCCGGCTGAACCGGCAGGTGAGGGAGGGGGTGTGCGGGAGGAAAGTGGCGGGTCTCTCCCGCAAGGGCCACAGTTGACAGTCAGCTGTTAAGGTGTGCTGGGTGAGGCCAGGTGTGTTAGGCAAGGTTCTCTAGAGAAACAAAACTAGGACACTAATCATATTTATATAGAAAGATATCTAACTTAAGAAATAAGCAGGTAACTAATCTGTAAAGCAGTACAAATGGTTTGGTGCAACTCACTTGCATGAGACAGCTAACACACTGGCAGTCCTTCGAGTCTTGAGGGCTTCCGGGTAGTCCTCTGTAGAACAAATTCAGGCTAACGCTCCACACTCAGCAAACGGCAAAGCAGGTCACCGACAGTCAGCCGGATGACAGGGTCCGACAGTCCCCAGCTCAAGAGATGTGTATTCCAGGAGCGTGGCGAAACAGGGCTTGAAGGAACCTCAGCTCACAGTGACACAGTCCACGGATTAGGTGTCCCATGGGTAGTGTAGCTTGGAGACCAAGGCACAGGACAAACAAGGCAGCTTTGCTGGTCCAAAGACCCAAGGGCAAGTGAGAAAAGCGAGGCTTGCCTGAGCCATTTATATCTCTGCCCTTCAGTTGATTTCCCGTGTGTTCATTGGCCATGTTGTCACAACAGACCTACCTATCACACCAGGTGACGCACAAGGTTCAGCATTCAGGCTGGTGACTGAGAGGTTGGGAGTTCAAATCTACTGAGAAACCCCTCAGAAAGAAGACCTGGCAACCTGCCTCCCAAAGGCCCCAGCCATTGAAGACCCTAAGAAACCCCACACTGCCCTGAGACACCTGGGGTCCCCCTGAGTGCGCATTGACCCCTCTCACTGCTGGTAGCTAGTTTATTGTACAGTGAATTTCACCCTGTCCGAGGATGGACTGTTCACAGAAAGGCCAGCAGTTCGAACCCACCGTCTGCTCCAGGGGAGAAAGATGAGGCTCTCGAAACCCACAGCAGCAGTTCTACTCTGTATTGGGGTCACCTGGAGTCGGAGTCAGCTGGACAGTGAGTGGGGTTCAGGTTTCTGGGGCCCGTCTTCTTGGTCCTTCTGCCTCATAGTCTTTCTCTAACAGAGACCACTGACTAAGTGACCCCTGACCCCAGGCTGAAGCCATCCTGTGGGCCGCATCCTGAGGAGCAAAGTTTGAGCACGAGGCAGGCCTTGCTTCCTGGGTACCTGCTTGGGGTTTGTCCACTTGCCCTAAAGCGCTCAGATCAGGGCCTTACCCACTCTTGTCCCTAGGAAGTCGGATGAGGCAACTGCGGCAGCCCTTCCTCCCCTGGCGGGGCTCCACCCTGTGTCTGAAACTCCCTGGGCCCTGGGGGGTCTGCCTCCAGTCTCGTCAGGTCTTCAGGAAGTACAGCCTTTAAAGAACAAACAGACGGGTGGCAATGGAGGGTATTTGTGCGGACTGATGAAAAAGCCCCATCCATGTCTTCCTCCAAACATCTGGAAAGGAATACATGAGCTTTGCCCTCCCCGTGGGCCTCCCCTCCCTGCTGTGTCACGGAGGAAGCGTGGCGTGTGGCAGCTCTGCTTCCACCGCTCTCCGCCGCCGTGGCGCCACCTCTCATTGTCCGGGTGGAGCCCGACTGGGGCCCGGTCCCTCACGATAGAACTACACTGTTCGAAGGCAGAAGCCAGAGCGGTGGCTTTACGTGGATGACACCCAGAAAAGTGGAGGAAGCCCGAGTGACAGGAAGGAGCTGAATGACCCTGAAGGCAAGCTCCCGCCCTGCTGAGACTGGACACTGACAAGAAAGAAACTGCAAGGGACCCCGCCTGCCAGCTTGTGACACCGCTGCTTGTGTGTCACTGTGATGCTGGAAGCCGTGCCCCCTCCCCCGTTCAAATACCAGCAGGGTCCGTCAGGACAGGTTTCAGCGAAGCTTCCAGATGAAGACAGGTATGGATCCTCTTCCAAAAACTAGCCAAGAAAAACCCAATGAGGCGCAGCAGAGCCTTGCTGTGATGGTGCTGGGGCTGCCACACGGACTGGGACTTGCCAGCCACGTCCACAGGACCAGCCACGTCTCTGTGGGACTTGGCATTGCCTCGAGTCACCGCCTTCTAGCCCACAGCCAGCCACAGCCTTCTTGCCATTCTTTCTCTCCCAGCCCAGAGAACACAAACACTGCCACCAAGTCGATGCTGGCTTCACGCGACCGTGCAGGACAGGGTCGACTGCCCCTGGGTGTTTTCAGACGCTGTAGTATTGTCTCATCTTCCTCCCTCTGAGGTGGCCAGTGCTTTCAAACTGCTGCCCTTAGGGTTAGCAGCCCAAGTCGTCCCGCAGATGTATGGTGGGAGAAGATGCAGGCCAGGCCTTCTAAATCGAATGTGATTTCCCACCACTGGAAGGGGGAAGAGGGGGAGGGAGCAGGCGGGGAGGGTGCCAGAGAGCACCCAGAACCAAAGGAAAGGCCAGCATTGGCCACGCTCGACTGGGACACGTTGCTGAGAAGGAGGCCGTGTTTGTTCCACCCGCTCTGCTGCTACCTCGAGTACTGCTTACTCTGCATGTTTGGCAACACGTAAGGGAACCGTGAGTCAGTGCTGGCTCTGCAGCAGCCAGCCGCCACCACAGGGAGTGCTGGCCACGGGGCACGATGGCCAGGCAAGTCCGAGGAGAAGGGGCTGAGGGAGCAGCTCTGAGGTCGCTCCAGTTTAGCACCTCGTGAGTGTGAGTGCATGTGAGTGTGCCCCTGCCTGGCAGCCCCACCTGGAGCTGGGCCCCAGAGGGGTCATGACGACAGCCCCCTGTACTTTCCTGCCGGAGGCATGAAGCGGCCTCCATTCTTCCTGAGCTGGGAAGTGTCCAGCGGGAAGGCAGGAATACAGACACATCCCTGTCGGGACCCTGTGGCCTTTCTAGTACCGAGTGGTGTTTCTAGACACCCATTCTTCCAGCTGCTGTTCCTTGCATAAGGGAGTCTAAATGGTGCTACGCCCTGGGAGCTGGAGAAGCCACATGGACTTACCCTCGTGCAACCAGACCTACAGGGCCAGAGAAGCCAAGTAGACCCCTGCTAGCGCTGGGATGCTTGCATCACCCCTGGATCTACAAGACTTCACACCCACTGGCCTGTGATCCTCCTGCATTCACCATCATTGCATGTGCCTCACCAGTCTGAAGAGGACTTTATTAATTGGTACTGGACAGATGGACTAATAATGGACTTATGAAGTTGATATGCACTGGGCTGGGGTGTTCTCTCAATATTCAGTTACTCTGGTATATAAAGTTCTACCAGAGTCACAAAAAAGAGGGGGGAACTGAGTGTCTGAATCACCTCAGGTGGAAGACCACCCCCCACGGTCCTCCCCTCATTCAATCTCCAGGAAGAGCCCTGGGTTCATTCCTAGCACTCCTCTACGTGTGAGAACAGCCAGGCTGAGAATAAGCGGGGTGGGCTGGGCAGTTTCCCCCACGTGGATGGAGAGGAGTGGGCGTGAGGTGCCTGGTCCTGTGGATGGAGGCCTGAGGGTACCTGGTGATACCCTACATGGATGGAGAGTGCTGTATCCTCATCTCTTTAACCACCCACGAGGGGAAGTCCATGCGCCCCGTTTCCACTGAGCAGGCCTACTGGGCACTGGGGGAAAGGGCCACTGTCTTCCAGTCAGCTTCATCTCAGCCATACACCTTGGAGCCCAAGGCCCCTTCAGCCTTCAGTGGTCTATGGGAGTAGCCCCGCCAGGCCTCCCCAAGGCTCCCTCCTTGCAGGTAGCCACCACGCCTGGCCCACCTCCAGCACCTGGGGACCCTGTGGCTTTAACAACCACCAGCTGGCAGGCCTGCACTGCACAGGCAGGGTCAAGTCAGTGCCCCTGCAGAGGGGGCTGAAGGGCTTCTGGGACTCGAAGGTGGGAGCAGCAGGTGGAAAGAGGGCGACACTGGCAACTGTGAGCAGAGGGATAAGCTTGCAGTTTGCTGGTTGTGTAGAGAAGGCCTTCCCGTGTGTACCAGGGAAGTGGCAAGTGCTACAGAAGGGGCCCGGCCTGGGGCTCTGCCAAGAGGAGAGGCAGTGCCCAGAATCCTTGTCGTCAGCCAAGGGGAGAATACAGGAATAAAAGACTCCATCTCAATCTCTTACTAAAAGCCCCTTTTTAGCGTCTCTCCCATCCAGGTAAGTAAAGGTGTACATGCGTGTGCGCACACCTGAGGGCTGTCTTAGCATCCAGGCTGGGCTTGGCTTGGGGATGCGAGTCCTGGGTTTGGTCAGAGTCTGGTCCGGGCCAAGGACTGTGGGCTGATGCACCTGTGTCATTGCAGAGGCTGCTCGTGTGCCTGGAGGGATCCATCTACATCCACAACATCAAAGACATGAAGCTGCTGAAGACCATCCTGGATATCCCTGCCAACCCGACAGGTGAGCACCCAGCACAGGTAGCTGCCGCCCTGACCTGCGCTCAGAGGGGCTCCCTTGGATGTCTGTGGCCCCTCCCTGGAGCCTGGCTCCAGTGATGGCAGGGCAGGCCCACAGAGAGCTGCGGGCCCCTCGGTACAGCCAAGGTGAACCCCCTGCATCTGGAGCCCCGTTCTCAGCAAATGCACCCGCTCACTTAAGACAGCTGAGCGGATGGCGTGATGCAGCTCTTGTGGACAGGGCTCGTTTTCCCCTCGACACACATGTGGCTGGTGAGCCTGGCATTGGTGTCATCATCACAAGCGGTTTCTGACTTGGCGGCTCTGAGAAAGGCCTGCAGAAACCCACAGCGTTCGTTGTGTTCTAAGAGAAGGTGTTCCTTGTGCTCTGATGACGTGGTACAGGGTGGCAGGCCGCACTCAGCCCACTGGGTGGGACACCAGTTAATACAATCCTGGCATTTGGCGGGAGAGGGGATCGTTTGAATGTGCCCGGTTGAAAGAGAGAGCAGCTGGTGATGTCTTTTGGATGAGTTTTCCAGGGTTAGCGTTGAAGAGGCAGCAGTCTGTGGCTTGAAAGCCAAGCTGGAAGCGATCCCGCCAAGGCAATTCCGTGTCCCTCTTGATTCAGGTTAATATTTGGACATGGCACTCCCAATTCCGTACCCTCTGTGGCTGCTGAAGCTGACTCTAATTGACAGAAGGCTTTCACGGTCCTAGTTTGCCAACTCTGACTTCCACAGAGTCCCAAAGTCGGTGTGGCCTAACACAAGCCACCTAAGCTCCTTGAGCCTCGGTTTCCTTCTCCATCAGTTGGAACCGTCACACCCACTGCGTGCTGTTGGCTGGGACAGAAAGGTGGCGATGCCGCACAGCACAGAGCCTCTGCCCCGTTGTCCTGCCGCCTCAGTGGCACGGGCCACGCTTGGCTGGGTGAATCCACATGTTAAAGCCTCACTAGAGCATGACACTCACTTAAAGAAGCAAAGCAGCTGCCCAAACACCCCCCAAACCAATCTCAGTGCTGTCGAACCCACTCAAAGACCTAGAGGCCCGAGGTTGCAAATCATAGGGGGCACACAGCTGCACCTTTCTCCCTGAGAACGGCTGGCTGGCTTCGAAGGCAAGTAGCCCCAGGCAGAGCCCTGCAGCGTCCTCGTAGAGCTCAGGAGGGAGGGACTTCACACCCCAATTCACCATGGCAAACCAGAGCGAGACGCCAAAATCATCTGGAAGCATCCTTCCTGAAGACCCACTCTGTGCTAGGCCCCTCCTTGAGCTTTTCAGGGTACAGATGTGGTGACCCCCCAGTCTCCTTGAGACCATCCGTGCTGTCCAAGATGGCAAGACACGGTGCCTGGCTCGGCGGTGTGGGCTGTTGG
This sequence comes from Nesogale talazaci, assembly GCA_004026705.1. Lineage (NCBI taxonomy): Eukaryota > Metazoa > Chordata > Mammalia > Afrosoricida > Tenrecidae > Nesogale > Nesogale talazaci. Next base: position 24,071 of record PVJH01025428.1, read on the forward strand.
GATGATGAAGACTTTCATGGTTCTAAGGCAGAATGTTCATCTTCCGTCCCAGACAGAGGTCTGGGTTCGTTTCCCAGCAGGGCACCACATGTGCAGTCACTGGAGGTATGGGTGGTGCTGGGATGTGGGAAATGGAATCGGAAGAAAGGCCTGGCCATTGACTTCTGAAAAGCGGCCGATGGAGACCATCTGGATCCGTCGTCCATCCAGAGACCCAGACAGCACTTCTCCCCTCTGTGTGTGGGGCTGCCCTACGTCAGGGACAAGAGTCGCCGTGAGGTGTGGAGGGGCCGGGGCAGGCCTGAATGCTGCCTTAGTGCTCAGTCTGTATGCAAAGAGGGCAAGGTGCCCTGGCGGCATAGTGGTTATGCGCTGGGCTGAAACAGTGAGGCCAGCAGTTCGAAACCACCAGCGGCAAAGAGGGGAGGTGGGCCAGCTAGTGTCGTCAGAGGGATGCGTGGTTGGCGCCACGACAACTGCCCATCCTCAAACCCACCAAGGCTCATCCCCTGCTTCTCTTGGCCCACAGAAGCTCCCAATCACCTCGCCTTTAGCAGAGTAATTCAGGAGAAAATGTGGGGGTGGGGGCTGCTATGTTTCGTCTTAGAATGTAAAGCGTTCACCAGTGGAATCATTTGCTCCCCTCAAAACTAGAGAACAGTGGAAAGGTTCCTCTTCTCTCTCATACAGCGGCAAGGGCACATGGTGCAGTCTCTCGTCGCAGAAAACCAGGGCAGGCTTGACCAGAATGTCTTCACAGTCTCTGCAGAGAGGCCCACACTCCCTGTAGCCCCTCCAGTTTCTAGCTGTCCCCTTCATGTGGCCTCCCTCACGCCCTCTGCAGTGAAACGGAGGTGACCGTGCCGCTGGCTCACAGAGCATGGGAGGGGTGACAGGCTGCTGCAGGGTCACCCGGGCTCATGCCCGAACCCGGTGCCACCCTGGCATGAAGCGGGGCTTTGCACACTCCAGCATCTTTGGAGCACTTGTGACCGGCCACCGTCATGACTTCAAACCACCCAACACCTGCTCGTCGTCCTGGCTGCCAGTTGTCCTTAATGCATCCCACCTGGGGTTGTGCATCCTGGTGGCTCACCAGCCTCCGTGCTCACGTGGGTAGGGAGTTTAGCCTAGGCCACCACTGCCTATGCCAGGTGCCCCATTGGTGGTGGTGCTAGATGCTGTGGAGCAGAGACAGGGTCTGTCTTCTACTTCTTCTCATCCTCTGGTTTGCTCTTTTGATTTGTGAATATGAAAATCTCTGCTGGACACACTAATCGCTCATACCCAGAGCAAGTTCCCATGGGAGGACAGGCTTCCTTCTCTCACGGGATGGCAGGCGCACATCACTACTGCGAGTTGACCCTGGAGACTGAACCACCCTGAGCCCTGCCTCACTCTGCGCCCGAGGCCCGTGCGGCTGTCCGTTTCCTTCCTTCATGTCTCTCGTGCTGAACCCGGGCCTGTTTCCTCTGAAGAGTTAGATGGGGTTCTGAGCTCATTTCCTGCCAGCACAGCCGTCTGTACTCCGGACCAGCCAGGGTGGGCTTCTCCATGGGGGACCTCTTTTGTGGCTGCCCCCTCACGGTCATGTGCAGATGACAACTCAAACAAGAGCGAACGAGCCCCCTTCTCTCTCTCTCTCTCACACACACACACACACACACACACACACACGGAGTGACTGGTGCTGGCCGTGTGGTGAGCAGCCCAGGGCCTAAGCCACAGTGCCCCCAGCGCTCCACAGAAGGACAGAGACTCCAAATCCCTCGCCATCATGCATCGATTCTAACTCACAGTGACCCCACTCCACGGAGCAACACTGGGGTCCAAGGCTGGAACCCTTTCTGAAGGTCTCTTCTAAGGCCAGGTCAGGAGCTGATCTCGCCATGCGGGGTCTTACGTTGGCAGCTGGTAAGGGGGTGGGCGGCCTGGCGGGAGGTGGGACTTGAGTTCTAATTCCTTCCTCCCCTCCTCCCAGCTGTGGAAGCAAAGTACACTTCCGCCTGATGCAGACGTTTCCTTAGGCCTTTATAAGACACGCGGTATTTATAACAAGACATCGTCCATCTTTTTGTCGTCGTCTTGTTTTTTTTTCTCCCATAAACCATTTTATTTGGGGCTCTGACAGCTCTTGTAACGGTCCATACACCCATTGTATCAAGAACACGTGTATGTAGGTTGCCATCATTTTCAGAACATTTTCTTTCTACATAATCCCTTGGGATCAGCTCCTCTTTTTTCCCCTTCCTTCCCTCACCTTTATTCACCCTTGATAGCTTGTAAATTATTATTGTTTTCCTACCTCACACCATCCACTGTCTCCGCTCACCCATGTTTTGTTGTCCGACCCCCTTAGGTGGGGTGGGAGTGGGGGTGGGAGCGGGCATCCATCTTTTCTTAAACTGTATTTTTACAAGTAGACTTCACGCCAGTTTGTGTTCTGGTGAGGCTTCTGGTTCTGTGGGAGTCTTCACGCTCCCTGCCACCACGCACATGCCTGGCACCCCAAGTCGCGCCAGCGCTGTGGATTCTGGTGGAAAACGTGGCCACCGCTGGACCCGTGGATCCCGTACCCCTTTGTGTTCCCCAGATCTCGTGGATGCTTCTGGACCCCACCCTGTCCGAGTAGGGATGTGTCTGAGTGGCCGCAGGGCCAGGGAGGAGCAGGGTGGCAGCAGGACCTCCCTCCCCAACTGGTTGTGCAGTTTGAAATGTCTGATGAACTGTATTTCGTCGTGATGTGCAGGAAGGCTGGCAGACACTTCCCTTTGGACAGTGGAGCTGCCTCCCGGGCTCGAGCTGGTTCTCTTGTTGCCAGTCTGGGCACCAGAGCAGGAAGCCCTAGAAGAACATCTTCATACTTCTGGATTGTGATTGCGTGTGTGTGGGACCTTATGGCGATCCTTTGATGAGCATCCTCCTAGAAGCTGTTCCTTCTCCCGCGGCACACGGCACCGTTCTGGGGGGGAGGGGGGCCTGTCTGGGAACCTCACCAGTGTTTGCTTTGCCAGGTCTCTGTGCCCTCTCCATCAACCATTCCAATTCCTACCTGGCCTACCCTGGGAGCCAGACGACAGGGGAGATTGTCCTCTATGACGGCAATGCCCTGGTAAGCCCGGGCGGGCTGGTGACAGTGCATGGGGCTGGGGTTTGCTCAGGACCCTGCTTAGCAGCCAGCTGTGACTGACTGATTATGGTGCCTGGGCTAGCCTAGTCTAGCTACTCTGCATCCCCCAGGCGGCCCAGGGTGGGTGGCACTGCTGGGGTCCTTTGTGCCTTGTGTGTGGGCACCCTGACTCACAGGTAGGCTGTGGGGAGTGTCTGGGGACATACAGAGGAGGCTGTGATAGCCCCCCTCCTCGATACCTTGTGTGTGTGTGACCTGGCTCACAGGTGGGCTGAGGGGCTTCCCGGAACACATGGGGGGGGCATCCTGTAGCCCCTGAAACCTCCTGTGTGCCCCAGCAAAGTGGGGACAGCCTCCATGATAGTGGGCATCAGGATAGGAAGGCCGTGGCCCAGAGCAGCAGACCAGGACGGCCAGTGCAGAGGGAGAGACAGGGAGCCGGGCCAGGGAGAGAGGGTGTCTCCTGGGAAGAGAGAGCAGGGAGGGAGGACTTTGCTCCCTCCTTCCTGGGTGAGGGGGGGGGCGCCACCCCCCCAGAAACATTCACGCCCTTTCGCCAACAGAAGACAGTCTGCACCATTGCCGCCCACGAGGGGGCGCTGGCTGCCCTTGCCTTCAACTCCTCAGGTTCCAAGCTGGCCAGCGCTTCTGAGAAGGTGAGCGTGAGCCCTCGGCCCTGCCGCTCCCCCCCTCCCCGGGGACTTTGGGAGGGGGGTGCTATGATGCCCATATAGCTGCTGAGCGGAGACCAGGGCTGTGAGGCCTGCCTGGCCCTACTAACCCTGTGCTGAGCCAGAGACCGCAGGAGACAGGCCACAGGTATGTGTGCAAGTGGGATGTCCAGCAGCTGGGCAGGAAGTGGGCATCTTGCCCGACTGCCCTGGTGGTCTTTCATACCTGCAGATCAGGCGTAGAGTGTGGCTGGCCGAGATGAGGTCATCCGTGTTTGAACACACACATACATGTGTGCATGCGCGTGCAGCTTTGGCAGGAGGACGGAGGCTGAGAGCCTCTTACATGGAGCCTATGCAAGCAACACCCTCTCCACACACACATACACCCCCCCCACACACACACACACATGCTGACCACTGCAGCAAGTTCCTGGGAGACCAGTGTGGAGAGCCCTGACCCACCCCCTGCCGGCGATCGTGTTCTGAAACGGCTCCTCTCCCCAGGGCACCGTCATCCGCGTGTTCTCCGTCCCGGACGGGCAGAAGCTCTACGAGTTCCGGAGAGGGATGAAAAGGTATGTTCTTGTCAAAGCTGCTCTGAGCCTCCCTCCCCCCTGAGCTCTGCTGTGGATAGCTGACGGCCCGCCCGGGGAAGCTGCACGGGGGCCCAGCCCAGCGTCCTCTCACAGCCAGGAAGTGCAATTGCTTTCTCAGGTAATTGACTCTACCCTTTGCTGCTGAGCCGATTCGGACTCCTTGCAACCCACGGGACAGAGGGGAGCCGCCCCATGGGGTTTCCAAGGCTGTCTGTCTGTCTGTCTCCACGGAAGCAGGCTGCCCCTCCCCTTCCCACTGCAAAGCGGCGGACCCTGCCCTTGGCAGCCAAGTGCTTCTCCACTGCACCACCAGGGCTCCTCCGTTGCTTGAGCACCTGCTTCCACTGAGGGCATGGGTGCCGTTTCCATGGCGTCTCAGCCACCAGAGCTCTTTGTGGGTCTGAGCACAAGTTGCCAGCCAAGGAGAAGTGAGAAAGAGGTCAGATTCCAAACAGAAGGTCCGATTCCCTTGCGTGGGGTCAAAGGTGCTGTGCAGTGGGCCAGTGAGGCCCAGGCACCTCATGTGCAGCCCTCTCATCCATCAGTGCATGGAGGCTGATGTGTGGCTTGGGAGCTTCCAGACAGACAAGGAACAGAGGCCTGGAGCCCTGCTGAAAGCCAGCCAGTGAGAGCCCCGGGTCACGAAGACCCAGCTGGCAGCGGTCACAGGGAGGGCGAGGGACAGTCAGCATCGCTTTCCGTGGTGCCGGTGGGGCCCACACTCAAGCGTGAGGGTTGGGGGTCTTCTCGGCTGTAGGACTAGCTGCTGGGAGAGTCCCAAGTTGACACTTGGAGTGTGATCCTGTCCCTCTCGGATACTCCCTGTTGGTCATTTCTGAGTAGGAGTCATGGGCAGTGGAAGGGCAGGTCTCAAGAGAGAGGCTTCTTGGTACCCAGCCCACCCTGCCCCCAGGCTCAGGCTCTGGCCCCGTGGCAGGCATGAACTTACTGCCCCCCCGTGGTTGCACTTCTAGGTACGTGACCATCAGCTCGCTGGTCTTCAGCATGGACTCCCAGTTCCTCTGCGCTTCTAGCAACACGGAGACCGTGCACATCTTCAAGCTGGAGCACCTCACCGACAGGCAAGTAGGGCCAGGCCCCGGCAACTGTGCCACTGCCCGCTGCCTCCCGGCCAGTTGGGACATGCCTGCCTTCTTAAACGCCACGAGCAGGCATCAGCAGAACCTGCCTGTGTGTGGCCGTGCACAAAAACCCAGGGCCACTGGTCTTAACCCACAGCCAGCTCTGCCCCACGAACCAGGAGGTCCAGGCCTCAAACTCGGCTTTGGTTCGTCTTATTTTCCTCGTGTGTACAATGGGCTGGTCTGGGGCGGCTCCCAGCAGGCGGTGGGGAAATGGGATTAAAGAAGAACGGGGCTTTTCTTTTTTGGTTGTTTTTTGTTTTGTTGTTATTGTGTGTGTGTGTGTGTGTGTGTGTGTGTGTGTGTGTCATCGCTGCCCTGGTGGGAGTAGGTAGCCCAGCCTTGATCCCAGAGAGCTGCTGCTGGATTTGAACCGCCAACCCTGTGGGCCACAGTCCCGCACACAACACTATGCCACTGGGGCTCAGCCGAGAACGGGGTTTTCCTAGGAGCCCTCTGCAGCCCCCTCGTCCGTGCTTCCCAGCTCTCCGGCGGACTGTGTCAATTGGGAAACTCCAGCAGGAAGGAAACACAGCAGGAGGTTGTGTTGCTCTATTAAAATAAACACATGTCTCCTGGCCTCTGCCCTGCCCCTGGACTGGAAACTGTACCCCAGTCACCGGCAGCCCTGTCATTCATTGCCTGCCTGACCCCCAACCTCTGGCCTTGGAATCAAGGCCACCACCTTCTCACCCGTCCCCCTCCCTGAGTGCCCCGTGCTTGGGAGCCCCAGGCTTCTGGTTCCCGCCTTGTTCTTCCTCCTCTGCGCACGTCCCCCAGAAGATTCCCCGCGTGCCCTCTCTTCTTCAGGCCACCTGTGAATGGGCGCCCAGAGCTCTGAGGTGCAGGCTTCATCATCTGTGGTCGTGTGAGCACGGGAGAGGCTCTTGATCTGAGGTCCCTGACTGGGCGGCCCACTCCCCCACACAGCGTGTGGAGGTGGTGTTTGATGCCCATGCAGAACAGAACCCAGTCGTGAGCCCTCTGCAAAGTCCTGGCTGCATGTGAGCTGTTGCTGGAAGTCCCTGGGTGAGCCCATGGCACGCCGGGCCTCCCATGTTGGTGTCCAGTTTGGTGTTGACGTCTTTATGGAGTTCCTTCTAGGACTTGGAGCTGCAAGGAGCATTTTAAGCTCAGGACCCCCTTGTGAACCCCCTTCCCGGCCCAGCCAGGGACCTGGAGGAATCGGGACCCACACTGTAGTCATTCTAGAGTCTGCCCTCAGCCACTCGGAAAGGGACCGTCAGCCCTGATGAGAGGCCATCAAGTCCCTTGTTTGGTTCAGGTCTCTAACCTTCTTTGTCCTTTCGATCAGCTCAATGGCAGGGAGTTGCGTCTGGTACCAATTCATCCTGCACCTTCTTGTCAGTTCACTCTTCCCCCCTTTTTTTTCTTCTTTGGCCTCTCTTGCCTGTAAAGCTTGCCCTGCTGCCCCCTCCACTGGTATTCCCTGTCTCCTCTCTTTTGTCCTGAGGGACACGATGTCTGCTCTTCAAGCCTGGTTTGGGGGCTCCCCACTGGGTCCTGAGGCGCCTCCTCCTGCTGCCCTTCACCCTCTGTTTGCAGTTAGGCAGACCAGAGACCAGCCCAAGACTACACCGCAGACCTCAGCATCCCGCCTACTAACCTGTGATGGTTCCATGTTCCAGAGGACATGGGTGGGCCCTGACACCAATGTCACTGGACCAGCCCTCCAAGGGCTCCTTGGGCTGCTATTTGCGTGTCTGGTGAGGGGCCTTCTCTGCCCACCCCCATCCTTAGCACAGAACCCTAGGCAGTCGGACCAGCAGGAGGCTGAGCACCGGAGACCAAAATCAGATGCCCAGCAGGGTGAGCAGGAATGGTGAGGTCTAGCAAGGCTTTCCAGAGACCACTCCCAGTGCAGGAGGAGCAAAAGTCAGCCCCAGAAACTGGACGTGTCCCCTATCAGGAAATCTGCAGTG